>CAUYSK010087335.1:0-86290 GCA_963575035.1 Avahi laniger | reverse complement strand
TGAATTTTCTGCAAGAGAAAGGAGCTAAGATTCGAAAGGCCCCTGGGCAGACTTCCTAATACTCAGATTCACTATCTCCTACAGCTTGCCCCCAATTCACTTAACCCCTTGTTAGTTATACCACCACCTGGCCCAACGCATGTGGCCCCTCCTTTAAAAGCCCGTGATCCATTAGTCAGAGAAAGTCGGAGTTGAGGCAGCTTCTCCTGGTGTCTCAACAAGACTTATTAAAAATTCCTTTCTTCTTTAGCATTCTTCATTGTCTCAATAATTGGATCTTTGTGCAACGAGTAACTGGACCTAGACTGAAATCCCCCTGTGGTTTCAACAACAGATCCAGGTGTATGCTCTCACTTTTGAAATGACATTGAACACAACAGACACACATGACTACATTGGGAGGCTTTCAGTAATAAGAGAGGCAGCGTGACATAGTGCAATGGAGTATACATTCTAGAATCTGGATATCTGGGTTCACATTTCATCCTTATGTCTGAGTATATGGCCTTGGGTGACTTATTCAATATTGTTATGCCTCATTTTCCTCATCTATAAAATGAAAATAATAAAATTGTTAAGAAGATTAAATGTTTTATATATATATGTGTATATACATATATGAGGCACTTAGAACAGAACATGGAACACAGTAAACAATATATCATCTTTATCATCGTCACCATCATCAGTAATAGTACTTAAAATTTACCAGTATTATCATTTCTAAACAACTGTAAGTAAAACAGCAGAAATCCTCAGCCTAAAATGTTTACAAATAATTTGGCTTTGTCATCTTGATTATGACACTATATGAAGAATTTATCACTAAGAATTGTTTAAAAGCAATTGCCATTTCACTTTCTATTTGTTGATTTTATAAGTATGTATTGCTCATTGATTAGTATATTTTCCATTTTTTGATTTATTTGTACTATGCATATGCAAATGTTCTAGCCATGCAGTCGCAAGTCAGACAGACTGCCTCACTCAATGGTAGGCAGATGCTGTATACAACTGAGTCTCAGAATTTCAGAGACTTTCTATTGATGACTTTGCTGAGGAGACATTTTTCACTAAGTAGAGTTGACCTGTACAATGATGCTTATATATTCACTGAGTTGTTATTTGATCTTCTAAAGGCATTATGATATAGAAATGCAGCAAGGTAGGAGACCTATTCTTTTACCATAGGGGAATGGAAAACATGTTGATAAATAAGACACCTCTGATAGTTACATAAAAAATAGGAGGTGGTATCTGATTACATTATAATGGCTGGGAAGAGACAAATAAGGGGTAGAAGTGCTCTGGGAAACACTTATAAGGGAATTGGGGTTAGGAACTGATCTCTGGAAAGAGAAGAAACCAGTGGAGATGAGTTAGAGTATGGGGAGTAAATATGAACACATGAGGCAAGACATTTTTTGGGACTAATGAGTAAATTAGCCTTGACAAGATTTGCAGTGAAAACTCCAGGAGAATGCTACTGGTCTCAAAACAATAGGGGAGATAAAATGGTTGTTATAGAAGTAAATCTGTTAAAACCATTTTAGTCTTTTTCCCCTTCAATAAAATATTACCCCACACTCATTCCCCCTTCTTCTCACCCTACCCAGAGTGAATTTTCAGAAATTTGAATCAAACTTCAGCAGAATTACTCTTCCCACCTTTCATTGCACATATACATTGAGCACATGTACATTGAGATCAACAAAATTGGCCAAATTCAGAGCTCGTCTATAAAATTATGATCAGATGACGTTAAACTAAAGCTCTATTTCTTAATAGTACACTATTGATTATAAGGAATTTATTTCAGAAGACTTATTTCTTAAATAGATCTTGAAGAAAATTATCATGTGTGTGTTATATAAACACATTTTGTGTGCCAGAAAGAGAATCTCTTACCTTCCTGAGAAGTTCTGACCAGATTTAGCAGGTTAAGAGCAGTGAAGTCAAAGCCCTACCCTGAAGACATAAGCTGAGAACAGAGCTGAGTTATCAGAAAAGGGTATTAACAGGAGAGATTAGAGATTTAATTGAAAACAGAGGCAGTAAATAACACAACTTAAAAATCTAGGAGATTGGCCAGTGAAGGTTAAGAAAAAAGAACCAGTTAAACATTGCCCATTTTAAAGTCTTCATCCATGTTCCCTATCTCCTCGCTTAGATTAGGGTGGCAAGAAAAAATTATATTAATATATTGAGGTAGTTTGATTTATAGCTCTTATATGTATACTTTCTTTCCCATGGCATCCTCTTTTCCATGAGGGAATTTTACTTGACCACAATGCTGAGGTCTTGTTTTTGCCAACAGTTTCCTTACTGACCCTCTTTTCTTTTTTTCCCATGAGACCTACATTGGCCCAGATGGGGGCTTTTCCTTTAGCCTAGACCCAGAGTGACAGTGACAGGAGCAGAGACAACTTGCAATGGTCATGTAGTGTGAGTGACAAATGCATGTATGTTATTGTAAGCCACTGAAATGTTGGTGACAATTGTTGCCACATTATCATTAATGGCTGAACCAAGTTCGCATTCATTGTTTATGAGTAATACTGATCATAAATAAGACAGAAAATAGTACTTTATTAACTTTTCAAAAAGACTTTTAAACTAAAACACAATTCAGGAACCTCATAATTTATCTTTTATACTATCTGATTCTTATCTTTAGCTATATAGCTAAGATATGGATTTATACATTTGCATATAAGCCAGTGGATATAGCACATTTCAGACTGAGTACTCTGAGTAAATCCACACAGTTCTTTCCTAAGGTTTGATTTTTAACTGAATCATAATACATGTGGTTATAGATTTTAGTCTTTCATGCTAAAGTCTACTTTTTAGATTTTTATGAAATCTTGTAACATTTCAGATACACCTTCAATATTATAAGTTACATTTTATTATATGTGGTTTAAGTTTAAATCCAATAGACTTTAAATTGTCAAAATTGTCTTCCTTACATTATGTTATATATAAATTCTTAGAGAAAATATGTGTGAGTAATATTCTGTTGAGATATATAGCTCTTAGCATACTGTCTATCTTGAATAGATGCCAAATAATAAAATGGCTAGTAATGTCATGTAAAATTTATTTACATACATACTATTTCACCCTATCCTATGATAATAGTGTTGTTTTAGGGTGTTTTATCTCTGTGTGTTACTTTGATGTTTTATTTCTTAGAAAATTACATCCATATATCTTTATTATGCTATGTATTTAGGTAGTATGCAGAAGAGAGGACAGGCTGCTAATAATGATAGACTTGCCTCTTTTACCTTTTGAGAATTTAAAATACTAACTTCTAGTATGGCTAAATATATTTCTTCTATGGTTAAATGAGCACGGGTCTTCCTTAAGAATCCACAAAATGTGTGATGGGAGAAAGTGCTTACTGACAGGGCTCCCAAGGGCTCAGAAGCTATTGTCTGTATGATAGAAGAATATGTGAATGTGATCCAGCTTTAGGAAAACATTTGCAAACAACTAATATTACCAAAGGGAATCCTTTACTATCAGAAGTGACCTCATTATATGAGATCTTTATGTTCAGAAAAAATAATGCTACTCATACCACTAAATGAATTTCACCAGAGATATTGCTATTATTATTCTCTAGGTAGTGATGGAATAGTAATCTTCCATTTGATATGAAACTAGCCACGTATTTGTGACTAAAAATGCAGAAGTCTTTTATGACCTTTTTTTTTAATTGACGTGAGATACTGTAAGTGCATCCATTTCGGATTTCCTTTAAAGTAGGTCATGTGTTTAATGAAGACATGTCAGAATTATGAACAACTGTAATCTCAGTACTGGAAGGACCATCCATAATGTTATTCCCCTTATCCTAGATAGCAAAATTAATGCAATGTGTAGAAGTTACATTTATTTACTCATCTGGCTTTCGTCTGTTCAGTTTTAAAATCATAAGTGGCTCTTGAGCTTTTCCACCCACTGATTTTCAGTTCAACTGACACTTAAACTGATAATCAAATCCTACGTCCTTCCTTGGACGGTATTTATGTAATGGAAATCAAAACAAAACAACTTAAAAACAGCTTAAGAAAAGTAATGGTGCTTAATGATAACTTGTGTGGCAAATCCAACTCTCGCTTAGAGAGTAAGGATATCTGGGAGAGATGTTTTATTGCAATTAAACAAACAAAAAAAACTATTTTATATTTTCACCTTTGAGGATATTGTGGAGAGGACAATGATCTCATGCAGGCTTTCCATCACACGGAGGCAGGGAAGTGGCCTCACTCTTCACGCTGGAACTCATTCTCATGAAGGGCTCTCAGTTGTAAGTTCCTCAGAGGGTCTGTGCTGTATAAACCTGATCCTATCCTTGAAAAGCTTTCCCTCTGCTATTTAACTGAATCCAAGTCTTTTTCCCCTCACCCATCCCCAATTTCATCAACTCCCCATCAGTTCTCTCCTATAGAGTCCCCTTCTTCCTGCCCCACCATCACACAGGTTTTGGAAAGGAGAGTCAACATTTTCTTTGCTCCCCACTACACTTTCTTTTACATATAATAAGTTTGCCTGGTGATCAGCTCTTCCCTACTTCTAGCCTAGGATTTTCACACCCTTTTATTATACTTTTTGTAACCTTTCAATTGCCAAGATGCTCCCTTTGACAACAATGACAAATACCCAAACGAGTGCCACCACTTTATTTTCCCCTCGGTGTCATAAATCACCCTGTTGAAACTGGCCCCAGCCTTAGACTCAATTCTCCATCCAGTGAGTGTTCCAGGCAGCCGCTAGAACAAATGATATGAGTTCACTTCTTAGAACTTTCAGTCCTGCTTAATATCTTTTTAATTAACTTTAGCTCAAGATCTGAAGCCTTCTCATCCCCATCTCTTATCATCATCACTGGGAAATTAAATATTTATTGATGACCTTTCTGTTACTCCTGCATATAGTCCTTTTGTAAAAAAAAAATCTATTTACTGCCTGCGTTTTCATCTAATTCTATTTTTGTCCTCACTGAAATAGCTATAATTTGTATCTAATCATCAATAGGAATTACTGACTTTAAGATCTGAATCTTTGAAATAGCTCTCTGTCTATACCCTCTGTTCCTTTGCTTTTATAAATCATTTTTCTATGGAAACTGTACCCTTTACTTTCAATATACCTCTCAATGCCTCCCTTTTCATATTTGCCATACTGTATAAGCACCTTCTTCACTACCCTTGCCGTTCCCCCCATTCAGTTTGAATTCTAACGAAAACCTCAATCCTCTCTTCCTGACATTCCATCATGTCCACTCATCAATTCCCAACCATGAGTTAATATTTATGTATGGCACTTCCAATCGCAGGCTGCTCAGCCTTCAAAGAGAATATAACTTCAGTGATTGCACACACTACAAATTTCAACTATTCAGTGGCTGCTGTTTATAAAGATGATCTATAATCCTTTCATTTTCTTTATTGGCAATTTTTCATCCTATATTCCAACCACCTCTTTGAAAATGCTATCTTTCCTTATCAGTATCTATCTCCTACGGTTGTGAGGGCTTGAATCACTGAGGAGGTGATGTTTGAAAGAAGCCTGGGCAATGAGAAACAGCCAACCAGGCAAAACTCTGAGGGAAGCGCATTGCAGACTAAGAGAAGAGCAAGTTTGAAGGTCTTGATTCAGGAAATAGTTTTGTATGTTAAAAAACACATGTATGGCTGGAGTATAGTGAGAGGAGTGGTATATGGGAGATGATATCTGAGAGTTGGGCAAAGGCCACATAGAGCCCTCTAGTCCATAGTAAGCATTTTGGATTTTATTTTAAGTGAAATTCAGGATTTATCAATTTTGGCATTATTGAAATTTTGGGCTAGATAATTGTTGTGGGGCTGTCCTGTTTGTTGTAGGATGTTCTGCAGTGTACCTAGCCTCTATCCATTTAATGTAAAAGCTATCCCCCACCCTCTTTGTGACAACCAAAAATATCTTTGAACTTTGCCACAAATGTGAAGAAACCCCCACTTTAGAGACAAACTCATCCCCAGGGAATCCACTGGAGTGCTTTAAGCAGTGAAGTAACTTGATTTGCTGTGTGTTTACAAATTGTCAATCTAGCTTCTTTTGGAGAAAGAACTAATAGAAGGTGAGATAAGAAGCAGAGACAGTTCAGAGGTTATATCTGTTTTCTACCTGTGGGAAAGTAGTGGGTTGTACTACAGTGCTTGTTTGTTACAAAGGTGGTTCAACTTCCATTATGGTAGAAGGTATTAATATTATAGAGTTTTGTCAGTTTATTGAGAGGTATATAAACCATCCAATTATCAATTCAAGATGTCAGTAAGAAGTTGCATGAAAACAATTAGAGTTAAGAGCTTAAGACTGAATTTATTAAGACAAAAAAATTGGAGTCATCAGCATTTGTATCATAATTGTTGAATTTTTGGAGAATCAGTTAATAACGATCACTTCTTTCTCTCTCAAGTTGAGAATGATTAAAATATAGGTGTAGAACATCTTCCTTGCACCATATACAAAAATTAACTCGAAATGGACTGAAAACCTAAATGTAAGAGATTGGACCATAAAACTCTTAGAAGATACAGGTGTACATCCTTGTGACCTTGGATTAAGCAATGGTTTCTTATATATGGCACAAAAAGCACAAGCAACAGAAGAAAACAAAACAAAAATAGATAAATTGCTGTTTATAAAAAAATAAATTCTTTTGTGCTTCAAAGGAAACTATCAAGAAAGGGAAAAGACAACAAAAAATGGGAGAAAATAATGAAAAACTGCATATCTAATAAGTATGCAGTATACAAATGATTACAGTTCCACAATAAAAAGACAACCTAGTTAAAAAATAGGCAAAGGATTTGCACAGATATTTTTCCAGAAAAGATATACAAACAGCCAATAATCACATGAAAAAAAGTTCAACATTTCTAGTCAATTGGGAAAAACAAATCAAAATCATGAATTTACCACTTCACACTTACTAGGATAGTTATAGCAAAAAAAATGGGCAATAGCAAGTATTCGTGAGAATGTAGAAAATTTAGAACCCTCAGATATCTCTGGCAGTAATGTATAAAGGTGCAGCCGCTTTGGAAAATAGTTTTGTGGTCTCTAAAAAGGTTAAAGAGTTTTTATGACTTAGCAATTATTTTCCTACATATATATATATATATATATATATATATATATATATACCCATGATAATTGAAAATAAATGTCTATGCAAAAACTTGCACACAAATATTTATAGCAGCATATTCATAATAGACTGAAAGTGGAAACACACCTGATATCCATCAACTGATGAATGAATAAACAAAATAGGATATCCATGTCATGGAGTATTATTCAGTCATAAAAAGGAATGATGTACTACTGATTCATGCTACCATATGGATGAACCTTGAAAACATCATGCTAAGTGAAAGAAGCTGAACCCCACAGGCCACACATTATGTGATTCCATTTATATGGAATGTCTGGAATCAGCAAATCCATAGACTCAGATGATAAATTAGTAGTTGCCAGAGGATAGGGAAAAAGGCAGAGGGGAAATGACTGCTATGGTACTGTATTTCTTTTGTGGGGGAGTAACAAAAATGTTATGGAATTAGATGGTGGTTGAAACTTGCACAATTTTGTGAATATACCAAAACCCACAGAATTGTGTACTTTGAAAGGGTAAATATTATGACATGTGAGTTATATCTCAATAAATTGAAAACGTGTGTGTGTGCATATACACACACAGACGCACTGAGGGTTGGTGAGCCTCTGTTTGCTTAACCTCCTTCCCGCTCCCCAAAAAAGGTTAGATATAACAGTGAGTAGAGTTCAAAATATTAGTTATATTACAGAGAAAGATAAATTGAAGAAAGACGATTACATATGTGGGTACAATGAACGTCTAATCCTTTTCCCTAAGTAAACAGACCTACCCTGCCAATAGGACAGAGTTGTGACTGACATGCCTCCCTCAGAGGTACATTGTGGCAAGGCAGACCGGAGGACATGTGCGTCTGCAGGTAGTCAGAATTGAAGAGTAGCCCAGGTCTGAGCCAAGGATACTAGGTTTCTGCCTTGTAGGCCTAGCCCGTTCACATGGAAACATGAGCCAGGGAAATTGAGTCTTTTGTGAACACATGAGGAAGAATGGATTCGGGAGGATGAAGAGTTCAATTTTAATGCACATCTGGTCTTGTGACTGTGAAACTTTTCAAGTGCAAGCATAGGTAGAAAGATGAGTATACGGTTCTGAAGGTTACTACCCCGACTGGCTCTGAAATCTTTTAAAATCTGCCTTAAAAATTGATAGGGAAGGGTCAGAATGAGTCTCGCAAGAGTTGTCTTTTCCAACCTATCATGTCAGGCCCATAGCAGCTGCAACAATGGTTTAAAGAAAACAACAATCCTCTGCTTACAAAGTAGGTAGATAGTGTTCAAAAGTGAAAATTCATGATGGATGGATGGCTGCTATAAATTTTACTAGTTCTTATTCCATGAAGTTTTTTGTTTTCCTAGCATTTACGGTTTTCAACATGAAGACCTTTATTTTTTGTTTTGTTTTGTTGTTGTTGTTTGGCAATGAGAAGAATGATGCTATATAAATCTATTGGTTCAGGAATGGGAACAACAACTAAAACTCATTATGCCTGAAAATTTTTGCTAGAAGTGTCTGTTTGTGCATTTGCAGATCCTATAGACATCATTTTATTATTCTAAAATGGAAGAATACATAAAAATTGTTTCTACCTCTTCTAGAACTTGTATATCGTGGACTGTTTTATTATGAGCTAAATAATCCAAAAGCTTCCATACACTGGGAAACTTAATGGCTTGTGAAAGAATGGTGTCCTGGGAGCTGAAATAAAAACATGGATATAAAAGCAGATAGATACTAGGTTCTCACGTTCATAAGAAAATTATCCATTTCATTGAATACTGATTGCCATTTTATTATTTGAATCAATACCAATGCTGTTAATGTGGCATTTAGAAATCATAAAAATGAATATGGGATAATCGTTCCACTAAACAGAAACCTTACATAAATATTTTAAACCTCATATAAAGAAATTGCATTGAAATGTAGAGAAATGTGGGCCCACACAAACGATGCTGGCATGAGCAACTCTTAAGGTTTCCTTTGCTATCAAATAGACTTTGTTTACAATTTAAGCAAAATGTTAGCTACTGCCAAGGCCAAAGGGATGAAGAGTTAGCGAACTGTTTTTTCCTTCTAATAACTTCTAAAGAAATTATTTACAATTAAATTTTATATTATAATTCAATATTTTTATTTCATTTGAAAATTAAATTTTTAAACTTTAGACTTAAAGAATATTAGAGGTGAACATAATGATATAGATCATCTAATGTAATCTTTCATTATATGGGTATAAATATTAATGACTATAAATGTTAAATAATGAGATAGAAGTTATGTTGTAATTAGAGTTAGAGCCAGGACAATTATCTAGAGCTCCTGATCCCAGCTTCAAAATTCCTTTTATAAATCCATGTGGTCTCCAAAATTTGTGGCAGATTCTTGAACCAATCAACAAATTAAAGTTGTCAAGAGCTATTTGCCTCTTTTAGGTTAGGATATTGAATATCTCTTTGTATTATTCAATATTCAACTTCTCAAAAGCTTTTTTAAAATAACATTGGAGTATAAGTACATATATCATATGCATGTAACCTGATAAATTTCCATGCACTGATTACCATTGAGTGATCTATAACTTGATCAAAGGCTCTTTCTTATTCAGCATCCGAGAATCTCCATTAGACTACCTGTACTCATTATCTCTCCTTCTGTATGCCAAGTCACTACTTGCCTCTTTATAACCTATTTTTGTACATGACATATGAGATTTTATATATTATATATGATATGCAGACTTGTGCCTATCTAGCCTATTTTGCTCAAAATTATATTTAGGAAATTCACCCATATTGCTGTATATAGTTGAAAATCATTGATTCTTATTATTGTATAAAGTTTTGTTGTGTGCATATATCATAATTTACTCATATATTCTACTGGTGGTAGCACTAAGTTATTTTCTAGCTTTTGTTTTTTTATAATAGTTGTGCTATAAATCTTCTAGTGAAGTAAATGCTTTTTGGTGAACATATATGCACATTCCTGTTGAGAGTATACCCAGGATACAATTGCTTAGTTATAGAAGATGCATATGTTCAACTGCAAGATGATTTTTCAAAGTGGTTTTATCAGTTTACATTAGTACCAATAGTGTATGAGAAATCTGGTTGTTCCATCTTGTGACTGAACCAAACTGGGGTCCACTCACCCAGTGCAGCAAGGCCCAACGCCGACACTGAAAGTTGCAGTGGGAGAAAAAATGCATTTATTACATAGTGCCAGGAAAGGAGTATGGGCAGCTAACACTTCAAACCCAAACTCCCCAGTGGCTTACAGGAACAAGTTTTAAAAGTAAAGGTATATTCAGCAAAGGAGAAGTTGCAGACTAAATTGTAAATGGAGGTTATATAAACATTGGTTGGGCCCAAATTGGTGGGATATCTTGAAGGAGGGCGGGACTTACAGGTCATAGGTGCATTTAGAGATTCTTTAATTAGCAATTGGTTAAGAAGAAAGACCTTGACTTGGAAAGAAATGTTAAGGTGTGTGTGACTCTTTCCAGCCCTCTCAAGAAGAAATTTAGAAAAAAAAGCAGAATTTAATCCTCAGTTTCCCCTTACCTGCATTTTCCGTCTGAAGGGGGTTTCTGAAAAACAACCCAAGAACATATGTTCAGATATTATCTTTTAGTTTCTATAGGGAACTAAAAGACCTCTTGATTCTGGCTTGCTTGGAAGACTACTGTTATTATTATCAGGTTGATCGCCTACTTTTCAAGATTGGCTAAGTGTCCTTTTCCTTTGAATGGACACAACATTTTTTTCTTATTTCCATGCTTGTGGGGTCAGCAGTCCCCTAAGAAGGATCCCTTCTCAATCTCTTTATTGAAAAATGGATATTGCGTTCTTTTTCCCTTTAACTATTTTCTTGGGCACAGTGTTATCTCATGTCGCATGCAAGTCCAGGCATGAGTGTTTGCATACTCCTTTTTCAATTTCATCCTATTTTTTTATTAATTGATAACTTACATGTGATAAAATGCACAGATTTTAAGTATTCAGTTTAGAGTTTTAACAGATGTAATCACCCATTAAATTGTCATCCCAATAATATATAGAATAATTCCATCACCCAAAAAAGTTTCCATGTATCTTTTTCCATTCAATCTTCTCTACCCTAGAGGAAACCACTATTCTATTCTTGTAAGTTAGCTTTATTTGTTCTTCAGCCATGAATGAATGGAATTGTGCATTGTATACTTTTTTGAATCTAGCTTCTTTCACTATGTTTTGTGAATTTATGCATGCTGTTGAGTGTGTCAGTAATTTTTTTATTTCTGAGTAGTATTTCATTATATTAATATAACTACTGTACAATTTGTATTTATGTATCAATTCGGCATTTGAAGTGCAGTTGGTGTAAGGATCTAGGAAAGACAAACTCAGTTTCTTTTACTATCCTCTCACAACACTCAACACAGAATACTTCTGTGACCCAAGATGTGTGGGGGTTTTTCCTCCACAGACCAAGCAATCAATTTTTATACAGACACCAGCTAGGTGTCTTCTAATTTAATACAATTCTGACACTGTCTACCTGGAAATAGCATTGGATCCCACAGATTGAGGTCTCAGTCGCACAAGATTGTCCCCCACTTCAGATACCAGTCACAAGTCCAGGCTATAAATTTGGATTTTCGTGACCACCTCCTGGATTCAATTATCAGCTCATGGAACTCAGAGAAACACTTGATTTGCTTTTACCCAATTATTATGAAGGATATTTTAAATGATACAAATGAACAGTCAGATGAAGTGATACATAGGGCAGGGTCCAGAGTCTCAGATGTAGAAACTTCTGCCCACTTGGAGTTGGAGTGTACCACCCTTTCACCATTTGGATATGTTCTTGTTCACCAAGCTGGAAGCTCTCTGTACTCAGTCCTTTTGGGCTTTTATGGAGGTTTCATCATGTAGGCTTGATTGATTAAATCCTTGGCCATTGGTGAGTTCCAACCCTTTAATCACAAGGTTGTTCCCCTGGCAACAAGTTCCCCCTATCCTGTGGTTATTTAGTGATTTTCTAAAAAACACCTCATTAACATAAACTCTGGTATGGTTGAAAGGAGCTTACTATATATAACAAAAAGTCTTTCTTTTAGCTTTATGGATCTGAAGCTTGTGCTGTTTCGAGAACAAAGGCTAAATATTTTAGTTCTATGTAATCTGTATGTTTCATTTTATGGCATAATTTGTTTTCTCTTCTAGTAAACTTAATATTGATTTTATAATTTTTAAGCAAATAAAATCCCACCAGGAATTATTAGGGAAATGTGTCTAATTTTGCATACATTAGCTAGCTGAGTTATTTTGAGAAAGTATCTTTACTTTGATTTTAAAAAAAGAAAGCAATTCTATAACCGGTTCCATATGTTTATAAAAGTCCATTATGAGAGCAGGACTTTTTATTTTTTTGTCATAGATGGTTAAACTTTCACATTTTTTCCTTTTAATTTTTTAAAAAACATTTCAATCACATATAAATTATTGTGTTTATTTTTAGATGACAAAACAGAAACATTTAATATGACCAAAAAAGAGTATTCTTCCTTTTCTTGAAGATCTACAAATGATAAAGGCAAAAAAGAAGAGAGGGCAAGACAAGAAGAAAGACAAAAGAACTAGGGGGGAAAAGATTGCGAAGGGAGAAATTTATATTGATCTTTTTTTTATGACTGAGATTACTGTGTTTTATTGAATTTTAGCAGTAGACTGATTTAATTTTTCTTCTTCTTTTGCAACTCTACTTTCAGAAATAATGGATGTGTTCAAAATATGTCTCAGCAAAAAGGAAAATATTTTTCATCATTTTCAAATACCTTTTATAATAATGTTTAGTCACTTGATTGTTTATATCTGCCATTTGAATTCTCACTATTAAGGAATTTAAACGTTTAGCATCATTCATTATACTTTTATTCCTATTATATTATTTTTATGATGACAGATATTATAGATTTTAGAATTCATCATGATTTACTTAGATTTTTTGTGGCCAACTTCCTTAGATAATGATATACAACTATATTTTCTGCAATACTTAAAAGTTAGTATGCTATGCCAACATATTTTCCCAATCATATTATTTTAATTTAAGGTAGATATTTGATTTATAGCTTTTTCTATCTAAAATATAAGACAAATTATGCCTCTCTGTGTGTGTGTGTGTGTGTGTGTGTATGTGTGTGTGTGTGAATGAAACAGTGAAAGAAAGTGTTTGGTTGAGAAAAATGAGTTTACATTTAGACAAGAGAAAATTTAATAAATTAGTGCATTCTAAATTAATTTACATCATGGTTTTGTTAGAATCCATAAACACATTTTAAAACACCTAGTACAGCGAAATAGAATAATCAGGTTGTCATAATGACTGTGTAATTGATTATGTCAGGAAACAGGATTGTAGTTAGTTTAGAAAAGAAAATTACAATTTATACCACAAAATATAAGAAAAGGGTAAGTGGAAGTATATATATATGTATATATATATGTGTCAGAAAAAGTTACAACCATAAATAAAGGAAGATTAATTATTAACATGTTTAAGAGGAAGAATCATGAAGAAAATATGGTGAATTAATCAAAGAACTTTCTTAGAATAGGAATCCATACAAAAAATGAATGGAATTTGGTTATGAGCAGTGACTATTCAATAATGCAATATGTACTTATAAATCAATATAAAATACGCTATTGGCATATTTAAAATTCTCTTTTTGCTGGAAAATACACTTCTCTAAAGCATCCCAAAGAAATCAGTCTCAAAAGATCAATAAAATACAAGTGTGAAGAAGAATATAATACAAATAAGTTTTTTAAAAACCAAACAAATTAACAAGAAAGATGTCAGAGTAATTTGTTTTGGTTGCTAAGTATGATTCAGTTTAACTGGCCTTTAAACCTGTTAGTCATAAACTTCTGAGGGTGATTAACTTCATGTGACTGATTAGGAGGGGATATTATTCCCTAACATTGATTCATGTGGATTGCTACTAAATTTAATTAGAAGAAATCAACATTCAGACAAGAAAATTGTTTTTTGATTATCAGTATACACATTGCTATATTCCCCATGCAACCAGAATTGTCCTGATATTGTTTTAAAACAATCTTTGCAATTCTGATTGATGCACGGGAAAAAGAAAAACAAGGTTGTTCAAAGGAGAATGAATACCTAAAATAACCAAGAAAACAGAGGACTCCATGTGCGGAAAATCAGAAAAGATTAACTATTCAGTCAGAAATCTTGAAGAATAAGTCATATTGTCCAGACATCTCCTACCAGGGGATATATTTTGAGAGAATAGCACTAACAACCAGAAAAAAAATACCTTATTAACTATATTTCTGCCTTATTTGTGGAACCTTCAGCCTATTTCAAATTCATCCCAAATTGCACTGAGTCCCCAGGGAATTTCTTATGGATGTGTACTCTGGAACTAGTCCTTTTAGCTATCATTTATTAGGCACTGTTTTCTCTTCTTATTGATCTCCCCAGTCAAGGTAGTTGATAGCCATATTTACAAAAGAAGATCATTTTATCTTCTGCTTCATAGAACTGTTTATTTATTTATTTTTTATCTAGTCACATTCGATATACAATATTGAATAGCAATGATATGGAGATCACTAATTGGGACTATAATGTTTCCAGCTTGGAGTATGCAATCACTAATTATTTTTGGAATCCAACTACCATTTTTTCCCACTAATCATGATGATTTTTTATTAGTCTATGATAGAAATCCTTTATTACATTATTGACATAACCTTGTTTCTAAATTTATGAGAACTGGATGTCGATTTTTAAAAACTTCACTCTTTCAATGACTATTTAACAATTTTACATGTATATCAAGTAATATTCAAGGCATGTTTATGCAGTAGCAAACAAAAGACACAAAACTCCTAGTTCCTGTGGTACTAACATTCTCGCAAAGGTGGAAGACTTTAATAGATAACATATATAACATGTTAAAAGGAAACATGTAAGATGATTACTAGAGAAGGAAAGAGATAAGGAATGTTTGGAAAAGTGGATCAATAACACTGAAATCAGGGAAGTCACCAATGAATGACATGATGACAATATAGTAAAACCCTGAGATAAAATAAAGGATTGAGCCATTTGGAAATTTTGGGAAAGAATATTTCAAACAGAAGGAGTAGCAGATGGAAAATCTTAGAGGGATTCTTAGGTGTGAAGAATGCTCTAGAAGGCCAGTGTGCCTAGATGGGATGATGGAGGAGGTGAGGAACAGATGAGACAAGAGGACAAATTGGGAGTGGATGCTTTAGGATCTTGCAGAGCAGCCTGAGAAGCTTGAGTTTTATACTGCATAAGATACAGCATTATTAGAGGTTTTTGAACAGAGCAGTAATATGCTTTACCTGAAATTTTAGCAAGATCATTCTGAATACTTTTTGAGCATAGATCTTAGGAATGTAAAGATATAAGCAGAGAGACCAGTTAAGAAGCTATTGTAATAATCTAGATAAAGGCTAATGATAGTTTGGTATATGGATGTAGTGGTGAAATTGCTGAGGAGTGATTGGGCCCACACTGGGTTATGAGTTTTATCATAGTGTAAATTTTACATGAATTTTTTCAGAATGGTTATTTAATTTTCTATTGTGTGTAGCAATATTTTTCCTCTCAAAACTCAGCATACATTGCCATATAATCTTACAGTTTCCAGGTAATCTAAGAGAAGAATAAGGCCGCTCTGGCTGATTATATCCTATATGAAAATACTGTGTGTGTTTTTTAAAAAAAATTCCCTGACAGAATTCTTGTAGGATTGTATTCTTATTAACAACATTAACTTTTTTAGGATGAAACTAGAAGAATGATTTGCCCAGTGAATTGAGCCATTTGATCTGAAAACTTAAGTCTTTTGTCAACTCAAAATATATTTCATTCTACTACATGTGTTGTCCTTTTACATAGTTTTGAATTCTTAGATCAATCCTCCTTATAAAAGATATTTTCCTCAATATTTTGAACTCTCTACCCCTTTTTAATGAATTTTGTGGATTTTTAAGTTTTTCTTTTAATTTGTCCATTCAGTTTTCTGTGGTTATTATGCTGTTTTCTGTTTCCACCGTGTATTTTTTCCTAATTTTTATCATGAACTATAACTTACATAAAACCATGAAACACAAATGTCCAGTATAATGTGTAAATAGAAGTGCTATACTTCTGATCACATAGTAGATATTTCTCGAATGAATGAACGAATGAGTAAAATACACAAGTCCTTGTTTTACTCTTCAGTTTCCTAGGTGTTAGTTGGGACACCAACGGAAATTTAAGTAGCAGTCTACCTGAAATGTTCCAATCTGAAAGCACTTTATATAGGTCATCAGGAGAGGGGTTATTTGTAGTGACTCTATCCTTGATTCTGTCACTTTTTACTGTGGAGAAGTTGAACAGTTAAGACAACACGGATATGCATACACACCTACATGAGCGTACGATGACATTAACCAAGTAAGTAGGAGAATGATCAGGTCTGGACAACCCTAAAACTCTCTCAAACACACAGGCTCAAGTTAACCACTTTACGCATCACTTGAACTTTTCATTTTCTGGAGTGCAGAGCTTCCTAGACTGTGTCTAACTCTGTGAGTATTACTTAATTATTTGTATGTATTCATGCAGGCTTTGAGGGATCCAATTCTATTTGGCTAAAGTTTCAATGTTCTTCATTCTCTTACCTTAGAGGTCAAAAATAATAGAAAACCACCCGAGGTTCTGCTTGTTTTTCCCATCCTGTGTTATTTCTTTCTCTCCATAAGTTTCTGACAGAATTGTATGGTTTCTTTTGAATTTATTAACATGTCTACTTGTGCTTCTATTCACTGAATTTGATAGAAAGATTATTCCAATAATTTTCCTCTATCCCCCAAGGTCAATATTTCTCACACAGCAGAATAAATGCATGAAGAATAACGAAGTCATTCTAATCAGTCCAATTAAACTCTTCTTTAAACACAACACATTGTGTTTATGATGATTTGTGCTAAGTTACTTTCAACACTGTTGAAGAATATAAATGTAGTGAAAATGGCAATTTCAATGGCCAACATTATTAGAATACGTGGCCATTCTGTTTGTTGATGTTTAAGACCACTGCAGATTGCACAAAATGGAAAATAACCATAGGAATCCTAATGTGACTGATCTAAAATAACATTTAGTTCCCATAGAGAAGCCTTTCTTCAAAATCTCTGTTAAGGTTAAACATCTTTCAAAAATTCAACAAAGAGCATAGCATGAAAATTGACTCTTAGTAACACCTGTTAAAGGGAAAAAAGAAAAGAATATTTTACACCAGGCAGTGAGAGGAAAAACTGAGAGTGTGACTAAGAAGCAATACGAAAAACTCTTCCGTTGATGCCAACATGGATTTCACACTACTGTGTTAGCTGCCAATTCTATTTTAAATTATTGGACCCCTGCTGTTAAAAAAAATGGGGAAGGTGCTATGAATACTGCAATCTTACATGTCCCTGGTTGTGGACATATCCGTAATATATACTACCTGTGAGTAATGCTATTGTCCTTGGGGTAGAGATGAATAAACAGGTGAGATGTCGGCAAAATTGGGCCAATGTATGATCATTACAACAGACTGAGCTAGACCTAGGGATATTTTGAGTTATTTTGAAGCATTTTATAAATATGAAAATCTTGACCTTTTCTTGGAATGGTCCAAGAATTCTTCACTAGCCTTCTTGACACATTCTATGGAAATTTGTATTCATTATAGATCTTAGAGAAAATATTAGCAAATAAACTGGTAAAATACTATTTTTATATAACATTTAAAATATTGGGACCAATTTTCCCTCTCTCTCTCTCTCTCTCTCTCTTTCTCTCTCTCTCTCTCTGGCTCTCATCCCCCCCACATATGTATGATATATACAGTTAATCCTTGAACAAGGTAGGGGTTAGGGGCTCTAGTGTCAAGCACATTTGAAAATCTGTGTATAACTTTTGACTCCCCCAAAACTTTACTATTAACAGCCTACTGTTGACTGAGAGCCTTATCAATAACATAAACAATCAATTAACACATATTTTTATATGCATGATATATTGTATTCTTACAATAAACTAAGCTAGAGAAAAGAAAATATTATTAAAAATCATAAGAAAGAGAAAATATATTTACTATTCATTAAATGGAAGTGGATTATCATAAAGGTCTTTATCTTCTTCATCTTCATGTTGAGTAGGCTGAGAAAAAGAAGAAGGAAGAGGAGGAAGAGGAGGAGGAGGAAGGATTGGTCTTGCTGACGTAGGGGTGGCATAGGGAGAAGAGTTGGAGGAGCTGGAAGGGAAGGCAGAAGAGTGGGCACAACCAATGTAACTTTATGAAAATGCATTATAATTTCTGTTTTATTTTTTTGCTTTCACAGTTCTCTAAAAACGTTTCTGTTAGGGACCAATTCTTCTTCCACCATTTGCTTTAGTTTCAGTGGGTGCATGTCATAACAGAAGTTGAAAGCAGTGTCAAATAATCAAAAATCCTCTGCTCGATTGTCTAATGTCGGTCTGTTTTCTGGCACTGCTTCTTCTATGTCTTCTTCCTCATCGTCGGGCACTGGTTCAGAAGCACTCTTCTCCATCAAGTCTTCTATTAATTCATCCTATGTCGTGTCTCTTAGCTCTTGAATTTCTCTGAGATCCATATTTTGAAACCGTTCACACCCCTACTCACAATCTCTTTTATGATTTCCTTGATTGCCCCAGTAATAAATCCACTGAAGTCATGCACAACATCTGGATAGTTTTCTCCAGCAAGAATGCATTGTTTGGGACTTGATGGCTTTCATGGCTTTTTGTAACAGTGATGCCATCTTTAATGGTGTGATTCATCCAGACTTTCATAATGTTCTCTTTACTGGGGTTCTCTTTCATGTAATTGACAATTCTCTCCATAGAGTACCATGTGTAATGAAATTTGAAGTTCCCTATGACCTCCAATTTGTAGGCTGAATTAAAGGTGTTGTGTATGGGGGCAAGCAGACTACTTCAACACCTTTGGTGTTGAATTTATATATGGGTGGCCACGGGCATTGTTCAACATCAAAAGAACTTAAAAAGGCAATCCCTTACTGGCAAGGTACTTCCTGAGTTCAGGGACAAAGAATCTATGGAACCAATTTAGTAAAAAGTGTTCTTATCATCCAGACTTCCTTGTTGTACAACCAAAAGGCTTGCAGCTGGTGTTTATCTTTTCCCTTCAAGTCTCAGGGATTAACAGCTTTGTAGATAAAGGCAGTTCTGGTCATAAACTCAAGTGCATCTGCACAAAACAGTAGAGTTAGCATATCCCTCTCTGCTTTAAATCCTGGTACTATCTTCTCATCTTTGTTAATAAATGTCCTTTGTGGCTTTTTAGTTCCAGAATAGGGCACTGTCTTCTGCATTAGAAACGTGTTCAGGCAGATGTCCTTTCTTCTCCATGATTTTCTTAATGGCCTCTGAGAACTTGTCTGCTGCCTCTTGGTCAGAAGAAACTACTTCTGTTATCTTCATATTGTTTTTTAAAGCCAAACCTCTTTCTAAAATTATCTAACCATCTTTTTCTGGCATGAAATTCTCCAGCTTTAGATGCTTCTCCTTCCTTTTGCTTTAAGTTGTCATATAAGGCCTTTGCTTTTTCTCAAATCATATTAGAGTCTAAAGGTCTGCCTTTCTTATAGCAATTCTGCACCCACATAAAAGCTGCATTTCCAATAAGAGGTAACAAGGTATTGTGCAAAAAGTACAAGGTGTAGCTGCAGTAATGGCTGCACAAATTTTCTTTCTTTCCTTCCTTCCTTCCTTCCTTCCTTCCTTCCTTCCTTCCTTCCTTCCTTCCTTCCTTCCTTCCTTCCTTCTTCCTTCCTTCCTTCTTTTCTTATTGTCCTTATGTGGGATTCATTTACCCTGAAGTGGCAGGCAACCACAGCTGCAGACCTCATTCTCTGGTACCTATCAAGCAATTCAAGTTTTTACTGTAATGTCATGACTTTCTCTGCTTCTTGGGTGTACTTCCAGCATCACTAGCATCACTTTGTATGGGTCCTGTGGTGTTATTCAAGGTTCATGGTATTGCAATAAACACAATGAAAAATACATGAGAACCAGGAGAGATCACTTTTTACTGTGATATGCAATTTACCAGAGAGAGGAACTGCTCACATGGAGCCAATTAGCACCACAAGGCATTTTAAGTACAAATTCACAATATGTGAGCACATCAGATAGCAACAGGAGGTAGCTACAAAATTATGGCAATAGTACAGTATGTACTATAGTTAATTTTATGCAGTTATGATTTAATGCTTCATCTTTATCTTTGTTTACATTTCTCTCCACTGAAAATGGTGCCACATACAGTCAATAAGTGTTTGTGTAAGTTTTGATAAATTTGATAAATTTAAGTTTTTATAACAGATTTGTGATATTTGATAATAGTAAATGATATGATAGACTAGCATCTACATATATTTTATGGATTTATGCCATATTTTTTTCTTAATTTTTTCACTATTTTTAGACTACATGGTTTGAGAGGTTTTTTAAATTGTTGCATGTCTTCAAAAAATTTTTCCAATATATTTCCAATTTCCAATATTTATTGAAAAAAATCCATGTATAAATGGGCCCAGAGAGTTCAAACTGATGTTCAGGAATCAACTGTATGTGTAAAACAATATAAAAGTTTATGGAAAAATAAGAATCAAACTCATAATTCTCTTTGTTCCTAGTGGAAGCAGCTGGAATTGGAGTGGTACAAATAATAGGAATATATGACCTTTAATCACACACTTCTGTAATTTGTACATAATTTTAGAATTAGCTTGTCAAGTTACACACACACACACACTTTGTTGTAATTGTTAAATTAAAATTCCATTGAATTTACACAATAATTTTGGAAGAAAATGGTTTACAGGTGTGACAATCATGAAGGCAGTACATTTAAAATAAAGATTTACTTGTAAGGCAAAAGAGAGAAATAGGACAAAACAAAACAAAACAAAAGTGGTTCTTTTATGACATTGGCGACTTATTCTGCCAAGCATTGCAGGGGGCTAGAGTACTGAGATTAAGTCATTATTTGAAAGAGTGTGAGTTGGGTGTTATATTGTTGCAACTCAAACCATTCTGATGCCCTCCTTTTGTTCGATAAAGCGATATTTATTCTGCATTCCATTATTTTGAGCATGATATGTCTACTCCTATTGAGAACAAATGATGCTTATTCATCAAAAGAGTGTACCCCTCTACAGTGCATTTTTTAGTACACAAGTTCTGATCTGGAAATGCAAGAATAGAGTGGAAATTCATTGGTCAAAGTGTCACAAGCATCACATAGCCCTTGATTGCCTCTTAGCTTATTCAAGGGGTTAGGGGTTGGTACAGCAAATACTTTGAGTTGTATTTATTTAAATAAGGTAGGTAAAATAGACGAGTTCATTACTAGGTTCAAAGAAAAATTCTCCTCCAGTGGAAACTCAACTGGATTTGCAGACCTTTTTTTATTGCCTCGTGTGATGATCCAGTTTCCTCACTTTAGACGCTTTTACAAGGACTCATAATCATTTTATTCCTGGTATTTGCCTGTGTTGTAGGTAGCCTATGCATTCTAATCTTGAGCCTTAAATTCACCCGCACAGTCAGGTCAGATGCGTAGACAATTTATCTTGCAGCTTAAGGAGCAGGAAGGACTAACTGTAGGCCAACAACAGACACGTTATCTAGGCAACTTCCTGATCAGCAAAATGTTGGAAATGGTAAAGGAATAGATATCGTGAATTAAAACCCTACCTTCTGACTTTGGCGTTAGACAAAGGGGAGAACTGAAAAAGAAAAAGATCAAAAAATAACTCATGACTCCTGTCAACAAGAATCTGGTGTGGCTCCAACAACCAGGGTGTGGTATTCACTTGTTGCACATAAACAATTTCATAAGACACCAACATTAGACATGGTTATTTTAATTATGATAAAGCAAGACCACTGTGTAATCATCTTTGGGCACAGACAAAAATAAGAACTCTGTGCTAACTACAATCATGCCCATATGTCCCCTTCATTTGGCCAGCATAAGTAACGGCTGCTTCTTTAACGATTACAGCTCCACTCTGGCCTCCTAAATAAAAATTATTGAAATACTAAATCATAGACTTGCTTCTGGTTATCGAGACTACCCATATAAGGGCAAAACTTGCTTTCTTACTTGAAATTTTTCCCAAATTACCTAATATGAGTACAAATCATATAAACAAGTCTCTCCTAAACTTTTGGTACTGAGATCCCTCACATTTCTGCACTGTGTGTGGCCTCCCTTCTTTCAACAAGTACCAAACCCCCCAAATTCATTTAAATGTGTTTTAACCTGATCATCTTTGGCTGGATAACTTTGATATAACAATGTCGAAATTCCAAGGACATAAGAGAACAGAGATTTATTTCTTATTTATGCAGTATGTCAATTGCAAATGGACAGAAAATTCTGCTTCATGTTGCCCTCGATCCAGGCAAAACAATAAATCTCCCACTTGAACATTAGTGGTTAATGTGGAAGAGAGAAAGACGGTGTATTAGTCAGGGTTCTCCAGAGACACAGGGCCAATAAGATATAGATATACATATACAGATATATAGATATGTAAGAGCATATTATAAGGCCAAGAAGTCTCACTATTTGCCACCTGCAAGCTAGAGAGCCAGGGAAACTGGTGGTGTAATTCAGTCTGAATCCATAGCACTGAGAACCAGGAAAGCCGATGGTGTAACTCTCAATCTAAAGGTAAAGGCCTGAGAACCTGGAGGGCCACTGGTGTAAGTTCTAGAATCCAAAAGCCTGAGAACCTGGTGTTCTGACATGCTAGGGTAGAACAAGATGGATGTCCCAACTCCAGAAGAGAAAGCAAATTCTCCCTTCCTCTGCCTTTTTGTTTTATCCAGGTCCTCAATGGTTTGTCTGATGCCTGCTCACATGGAGGAGGGAAGATCTTCCTACTGGATATACTGATTCAAATGCTAATTCCTTTTGGAAACACCCTCATAGACACAACCAGAATTAATGTTTTATCAGCTTTCTGGCATCCCTTAACCCAGTCAAGCCGACACCAAAAATTAACCAAAACAGAGGGTGTGTTAAATTGTGCATTGGCCCTTAAAACTTCTGCCCAGGAGAATATACAGAATTTCTTCATTACATTTTATTGACTAAAACAAATCCTATAAACATACCTAACTTTATACTACCATCTTTTTAGAGAATAATCTAAAATATTTGCTGGACTGAACTAATAACTATTATAGGTTTGCTTTTTGTGGGGAAAAAATGTGAAGTTATAATTGGGTAGGAAGGTTTATGAGGTATGGTGCTATTCCATTTCCAACTCAGGTTTTACTTACACATATGTTCTCTTTATTATTGTTCTCTAGAACATACACATATATTTACTTACAATTTTATAATAAAAAAGGAAATACAGAATAAACTTAAATATATAACCTGTAAATTAAAAAAATGGAAAACTATAATAGGCAATTTTATTAGAGAATTTTGCTTCCATATTTTTTCCCACCACATTATTTATGTTATGAAAATGTCAATCAATATTCAGAGATTATCTAAGCATTCTTAGAAATGGGTATCTTAATATTTGGGAATACTGATAATTTTTATTTTTGGAGACCAATTATATATTAAACGTTGTTGAATTCATCTCTATTAATTAAATCTTTTGCTTTACTTCTCCCATTACAAAATGAGAGGAAAGACAAAAGAGATTGAAAAGACAACAGAAATGATGAGAAAAGTAAGGAACAATCTAAGATGCCCATATCCAACTACTATGAGTTCTGGAACAAAAAAGAGGAAGTGATAAGAAGAAGTTACCAAAGAAATGATGTAAGAAACTGCCCCAGAATGGAAGAATATCAGTGTTTAGATTGAAATGACTCACTTAAACCCCCCTCCCCCCAAAGAGTGAAGGAAGGCTGTGTTAGTTGTTTTGGGTTGTGTTGAAGGGGGAGGGGAAGGAAGCAGGTGTGTCACATGGTTAGAGAGGGAGCAAGAGAGAGGGAGGAAATGGTGCCAGGCTCTTTTAAACAACCAGCACTCGAACGAACTAATAAAACCAGAACTCACTCATTATTGCGGGGAGAGCACCAAGCCATTCATGAGGTATCTTCCTCCATGACCCAAACACCTCCCACCAGGTCCCACATTCAACACTGGGGGTCATCAAATTTCAACATGAGTTTTGGAGGGGCTAAACATCTAACCCATATCAAAGGCCCATATGAAGTCATTTAACTTTAAAGTTTTCTCAGCATTGGAATAAAGAAAATATAGCAAAACCTTTCAAAGAGGGAAAAAAAGTAAGAAAAATAAATTAAGGACAATTCATATGTATGGATGCAAAAATTCTTAATAAATATTACATCAAATTTAATATAGCATAGTGTTCTCAGAAACCAAACTAAGAATAGTTTGTCCCAGAAATGCAAGAATACTTTAACATTAATTAAAACTATAAGATAATTTATTTAGATTCAATAAGCAAAAATCATCTTAATAAATACCGAAAAATTATTCATTTCAATATCCGATTTAGGATGAGTCCTCCAGGAAACAAACTCTGAGAAGCAGGTTTGTGAGCAGTTTACTGGGGAATCTTTTCAAACATTTATTTCTGAATAAGTGGAGGAATCAGGACTGGGAAATTCCATTACATTGTAATTGCAGGAGACTTCACAGCCACTCCCCTGGGAAGCTCTGGAAGTGGGATAGCCACATGATGGCCCAGCTTTTGTGCCCCTGTATTCACCAGTCGTAAATGATGAGTCAGCTCCTTTTCCCATTTTTGTAGAGGAAATTAGTTTGTTGGACATCAGCATCTAATACTTCCAGCAGCTGAGGACATGATTTGTTCACTCCTAAAAGTGACATCTAGGTGGTGCATCATAGTTTCCACTACTTTCCAACCCTTATGTCACTCATACAGTAAGTTCATCTCATTTGGGAACTGTTCTGGGATTTGGGTTGGTCTATTTCTCAGGGGAAACTAACAAGAGAAAGGCAAATGTTATAGTTTAAATGTTTGTCTTTCAAAATCTCATGTTGAAATTTGATCCCAATGTTGTAGGTGTGGCCTAATGGGAGGTGTTTTGGTCCTGGAGGTGGATCCCTCATGAATAGATTAATGCCCTTCTTGGGAAGGAGAAGTGAGTGAGTTCTTGCTCTATTAGTTCCTGTGAGAGGTGGTTGTTAAAAGATCCTGGAAACTTTCTCTCTCTCTCTCTCTCTCTCTCTCTCTCTCTCTCTCTCTCTCCCACACACACACCTCTTGGCATGTGATCTCTACACACGCTGGTTCCTAATTGCCCTCTGCCATGAGAGGAAGCAGCCTGGGGCTTTCACTGGGTGCCCAAACTTCGAGCCAGCAGAATAACCAGCCAAACCTCTTTTCTTCATAAATTATCCAGCCTCTAATATTTCCTTATAGCAACACTAAATGGGCTAAGACAGCAAGTAATGCAAACTACAACACTCATGGCTCCAGCTCGTCTCTAGGGGTTGTGTCTTACTGCAGTCCCAGCATTGGTCCCAGTTGCCAGAAGTTTGGACATTTGGCAGTGGCAATATCCAAACTGGTGTAGCCTTGGTGAGAGAGCCCAGAATATTGGACCCATGCTTAGCTTATACCCATATCACTACCCATGGCCACTCTATTGAACAACAGTTAGCCAACACTAGCCATGACTAATGACAGAGGTTGTCTGGTATCAATTTGCCAAGTCATTTTGCCTACTGAATTATCTAGCGCCTCTTTTGTAGTGGATGCTCATTGTTGAATGTTAATACTCAATAAAAAAGATCTTCACACTTTGCACTTAATCTCATAACTCTATTTACATATCAATTGATGCTATTTATACAGTTCCATCTTGTTACAGAGTAAAATTGAAAGGAATAGAGAGTTTATTGGAAGAGGCTAAAGAAACATATAGAGAATAATTTATCGTTTTTCTTCTTGGCATCTACTCTTATCATTTTCTTTTCCAGGTGAAAAATGTGTGTCCCTAATATAAAAGATAATCAAAGTTCTAGAAGCTACGTGGAATGTGAAATACTAGTTACTACCATGAAACCTAAAATTCTAGCTACCCCTTTATATATCTTTATATAGGCATAAAAATGAAAGGAATGAAATAATTGACATAAACATAGATGCTGCGATTTTTACTTCATTAGCTAGTCATGAGGCTAAGTTGGTAATCACAGATCCCTTCCTTGGCTATAATTTGTGCTCCCGACATTTAGCTGCACCCAATTTGAATGATATAATTTATCTGGTAGAATAACCCAAATCTTTATTCCTGTAGAATCTAAGTCTTTGGTTATTCGGTTGCATTTTTCCATGAACCAGAACTATCCATCAAGGCAGTACTAAGGGAAGCCTCTGTGAGCCATGAATCACCCAGGTTTCTGACATTGTTCTTCTTTTCCCTATTGTGTTGCAGGAGGACATTCTCCTCTTGGAAATCAGAATCAGTCACTTCAGGTAATACAATGACCCCTTTTCTGCCTGTGTGATCAAAAGAAATAGGAGTGAGCACAAACTGGTCATAGTGCAGTTTCAGCTTTCAATTTAGTAGAGTTATGAAGGTGTTCCTGGTGGAAGTATTCCTTTTTTGAATGCAAAAATCTAAATACTCAGAGAACCCCTGCTAATGGAGATGGGGAGCAAAAATCCTTCCAATAATTTGTGTATTTTAATAGTGAAAGAAATGACTCCTAATTCTACTCTTTGGCTCTTAAACACATGCCATCCTGTGTATGGCAGAGATTATACCATATACTGGACACTGATTCAAGGCATATTTTTTTAAATTGACACTCCAATCTTGTAGATTATTGAATATTCTATCAAACAATAGTGGCAATGGAAGATGTGGCAAGATTGTAAATTTTGTGTGCTAAAACCCGTTGCTGTGCTTATATTGCTATAACGTATGTCTCTTGATCAGAGGTTACTTTATATGGAATACCATGACAGTTAATAAGGCATTCTGTAATTTCATACACTTAGTCACACAGAAGAATTGTGGGTAGAGTTGGTAAATATGTATCCAGAATATATGCCGACTCTTATGTAGATGTGTGAAGGAGAAGATTTCCTCTCATTTTTTAGTAGAGTCCATTATTGTTACAGATGTTAGCTCTTTTCCTTATAAAAGGATTATATTCCAATGCCCTTTGCCATGTGATTTATTTGCCCAACCACCTAGTAAATGGTATTTGGAGAATACTTTACCACTCTCACTGCTGGGTTTAGTCATGTGAATTGTTTTAGTCAAAAGAAAACAATCAGATATGACTCAGGCCATTTACACACAGAGAGCAGAGACTTTTAGTTCATTATGTGATTTTTGTTCAGCCTCTTCTGATTTTGCCCTCTGCCATAATAGCAGGATGTTCCAAATTGGAGTTACTCCTTTATCTTGGGTCCCAGATTAGAATGATAGATTAGCAGCCAATTGAAACAGACCCACAGTCAACCCATGTAACATGAACAAGAAATAGTTTTTGATGCTGTTGATATTGTTTTAAGCCACAGATATTTTGGGATTGATTTTCACTGTAACAAAATTTATCTAATAAACACCTCCATGATATAAAAGATCCAAGCTAATCAACCTGTCATCAAGTGGCCAGTTACTACCTCCAGAGAATAAAACCAAATTGGGAATAAAGCATTTGGCACTGACTTTTGGCAGGTTGAACATAATAACAATAGCCAAATCAGCCTGAATAAGAAAAAACCTCTCATATAATTCATACATAGCCCCATCCCTGCTGTCCTAATCACTTTATAAACAGCCCCACTGAGGAATCAACCGGATGGCTGACACCTGCAGGACAGTTCATATGTTCCATCTCATTTTT
The DNA here is from genome assembly GCA_963575035.1 of Avahi laniger. Lineage (NCBI taxonomy): Eukaryota > Metazoa > Chordata > Mammalia > Primates > Indriidae > Avahi > Avahi laniger. Next base: position 58,142 of record CAUYSK010087335.1, on the reverse strand, counting down.
GAGAGCTTCATCCATAGTGGCAGCTCTCTGGTTTACATTTATAGGGGTAAAAAATATTTTTATATTTTTTGCTTACCTTGAGAAATGTATATTCCCAAATTCCCTGTCACCTATCTTCCAGTTTTGTTCTTTCCAGTTCTCCGATTAACCAGCTAAGTCATTAGCCACTGCTTGTTAATCAGTATAGATCTTTATGTCAGGCCATCTTCCCTTTTACACGAAGTAATATACCTCATTTCCCCCAAATCTGCCAATTAAAGAGACTTCCTTTCAAGACCATTCCTGAATGGAGCTGTAATGTAACAACTTTACAATTTTGACTGTTACTTACATACGGTGCAGATTATTCTGTAAACCAAACTCATATATATATATATATATATATATATATATATATGTATGTATGTATATATATATTCTTTTATGTCTTTCTTTGTCAAATGGCCATATGTAGGGTGATGCTAGATCCTGGTGTGTCTAGAATACTCTTGATATACATGCATTGTTGCGGCTTAATCACTTATAGTGCTGCTTTTCACTCTTAAGGTGTCCTGATCTGGATGTTAGCCATGATCACACTAATCGTAGATGTAGGTTGAGAGAAAGGTGGCAAAACAGAGAAAATGTATGCAACTGAGTCAAATTCTTCTTCAGTTTATCTGTGTATTCCAGACATGCTCAGATCCAGTCTCATAAATTCCTCTCCCATTACACAGTGGCATCCTGCTAGACTCATCCAATTTTATGATTCACTAGGTCAGCTGACACCCTGTTGAGTATGTGCAGGTGGGGATGCATGATTACTTGTTAAACCATGGCCACATGTTTTGTTTCCACTGGGGACCAGCACCAGGTCACAGGGTGATTTTCAAATGGAGAGGAATTAATGACAGGGCCAGGCCTTGCTCTCAAACCTTAGGAGTCTGTGTTATTTCTCCTATTAAGGCTTGCCAAGAGCTCCAAAGAGCATCTCTGTTTACCATAAACCTTTCTGATACTACCGGGTCTGCTGATTGAATACAAATTGCAGGGTATCTTTTCCCTGCTGAAGAGCATTTTCTTATTGTGGTCACCATTCAAAACTGTCAGATTTATGAGTTATCTGGTAAGGGGTCAGGAAAGTACACATAAATATGACACATGTTTTCTGCAAATCCAAAGAGTCCCAAAAAGCATTGAGCTTCTTTCTTCACAGTGGACAGTGCAAGATGTAGCAACTTGCTTTGACTTTCAGCAGGATATTTTGAGATACTCTTTACACTGTTAAACCCAGAGAAATTTCCTGATATGACAAGTCCCTGAACTTTTGCAGAGTTTGTAACCCACTGTCTTGTATTCATGTGTCTTGCTAGAGTACATTGCAGGCTTATTAATTTCTCATAATGATATTTAATTAGAATACTGTCATCAATATTAAATATCAGTAATGAAATATCAACATGATCAAGAAAACTTGGAACTTTATTATGATGTAGCCCCAAGTCAGAAGAGTAAGGGCACACTGATATCACTATTGATAAAGGCAAAAATTCTTCAGGTTAATTTTACTGACAGAAATGGAAAAAAGAAGCTTCTGAACATGAGACTGTATGCATTGATTAACTGTAGTAAACATACCATCTCCAGCAACTCAGCTGTGATTGTCATCATCATTCAATTAATTTTCTAATAATCTATGGTCGCTCTCTTTTTCACTTGCTAACACTTAAATGAAGATGTGATAGGAATTACTACTACTCCCATGTGATTAAAATGTTTGTATTTGGTACTAACCTCTGCAAATCTATTCTAGATTGGCTTGGTTTTTTATTTAGTCTTTTGGGAGGGGTGAGCAGGTAGATCTAAAGGTATCAAATTGGCTTTTTATACTATAACTGCCTTCACTATACAGACCATAGAATCTATGTAGAAATTCCACCAGTAACTAAGTATCTCTATTCCCACTATATGCCCAGACACTGGAAAAATAACCACAAGATGTGTTTGTCTTAAATATTCTACTGCAACTTGAGTTAGGTTTCTGACCACTAGCCCTAGAATACTCTACCTGAATACATTCAACATGCATGGGCTGCCAATCTATTTTATTCCTGGTAATTTCTTGATCAATTAACCTTTGTCATAAATTTCTGTCTCTCAAAACATAATTATCATTCAAATCAGTAGCTTATTATGCTAAATGTACTCGAATGATCTCTGATAGATCAGCGTTTCCATCTGACCTGTGCTGTAAGTTTCTATGGAGATGATGGATCCCAGCATTATTGTAGTGCCACCATTGTTAGCTCTGGCTTGCAGAAGACAGCACTACAGAGCCTTACATGCTGGTACGCTTGTTACTAATAATTTTCTTAACAATTTTTGAATGGGTCATTTCAAAGAAGGGGATTTTTATAGGTGAATGAACATTTTGTACACAACAGAGCCAGGCTAACATTCGTGACAATCTGAGTTTTCAGACTCTAAATCAGTAAAGTTTGGTATTTGATCATCAATGGCTGTAGGCTACTGTTGAGTTCAACTTTCAATTAGCCACAATAATAAAGGAGGTTGGCAAGATGGGTTCAGGGGAATTTAGTGATTTAAAGCTCTTCTAATAACACCAATCCAGGTACTCAATTCAATACAACAAATTGTAAATCCCAGATAAGTACATACCTATCAATACATTTGTTGTAATCAGTATTTATACTTTATTCTCTCTGATTTAATATCTCTAGAGTCCACTCACAAAATGCTTCTAAGACCACTGCTGATAGAAATCAGTGACATCCTATAATGCATTTGGGGTATTGACTCCTCTTGAGTCATGCCATGAAATTTCCAGTCTAGTCTATGAATATTTAATTTTTTATGGACTAAATGGAAAAAAAAGGTGAAGTGGAGGATGCTCTGAGATAAGTCTGCAACCCCTTCTGAGGACATAGGTTGTAGACTATTTTAAAATATAGCATATTGACAGGAAATTTGAAGTATAAAAAGGCCAACAGATGAGAAAATGACTGCCATAGAAAAAATACTTTATTACTCACAGTTCCCAAGAGAAGGGGGCACCCCATGCCATGAAGGGCCACATGAGAAAGCACTGGGGGTGATCTGGAGGCTGAGGGAGAGAGAGGACCTGTGGTCAAGAATCTTTATTGTGATTTCTATGGAAAGAAACAAGTGAGGCAATGTGAGCCGGTTTAGGATTGGCTAATTTGAATAATTTCAATGGACTCTGGGGTATAGGGACTGTCTCTAGTTGTCTGGTACCTAGCCCTGGGGTGATTAGGGTAAGTGGATATTGACCCTGAGTATTCGAGCCCAAGAAAGAAGATGGCTGGATGTGGGCACCGGATGAGGTGGTTTGTGTTTGGAAACCATTCTCGTAGTTGAGCTGTTTACTATCTCTGAAAGCTGGCTCACTGTGGGAGGATAGTCCCTCTAAAGACATCAAAGCCCCACATGTCAAAAAATCAGAATATAGAAAACAAAAGACATAATTAATACGAAGACCAACTATCAACATCTTTTATGCAGGGGAAGCTGATTTTGTGTTTTTGTGTGTTTGTGCACATATGTTGGGCGATGTGGGCATGAAGGGAAGATACCTACACCAGCGAGTTGGGTTCAAGAGAATTTTACTATTTAAATATTTTAGCATTGACTGTCTCTGCTCAAATGTCCTCACCACCTGTTTCAGTATTTATCTTCTTTCTCATTAATGACCTTTATTTAGCATAAAATTTTTTCAAGTTTGATATTTAATTGATGCTATACTTTAGCAGCTTTTTTCCACAGATTTGTTGCAGCTATAGGAGATGAGAGCCTCTTCTAAATGGCCCTGAAGACTTCCTGAATTTTTTTTTCAGTTTGTTCTTGGTTGTACATTCAAGGATTTCAGTTTGTCCTTTTCACTGTTTATGCTTTCTAGGCTAATCAGAAAAAGCCAACTGACTCCACAACCTTTATAATCACGATCATTACCGTGGTTCCCAAGTGCTCAATGCACTTGACCTTCATCTGCACAACATTGTTCATCCTATGCGGCCAGGAGGGATCATTTGAGTTATGATACCACCACATGTCACGGAATTACCAGTGTCCCATTACCCCCAACAAAGAGGTTGTTTCTTCTCTTCTCAAATATATAAGGAGCTCAATCATGAAATCTTATTGTGATATGACTTCTAAAACCTCGAAAGGTGAAAAACTGCCTCTTTTCTAAAGCTAAAAATCAATTACCGTATTAGTCGGTATCCATGCTGGAAAAAGATGGAATAGTCACAGTGAGTCACTGAATCAAGTTAATAAATGGATGTTTTACAAAGGCATAAACAGAGTATAAAGAAACCATCCAGAGATATTGTAGTTAGCAAGAATGGGTAGGCTCCTGATATCTTGAAATGGCAACAAGGGAATCAGTAGTTTAAACCCAGCATGGATAGGTGTATTGAGAGGACCCTGAGACAAGAGCTGCTCTCTCTATTAGAGGGATGTCATCTGATGGTGATAATTCATGCAAGAAGGAAGTCTATAAAGTAAAAACCTAACTTTAATTTCCTCCCACCCCATCATCTACCAGAACTTTCCATTGACTGAACCCAAAGAGAAGACCAAGAAACTGAGAGCTGGGAGATACAGTCCATCACATAGGTTAGCTTCCAGTGGCCCAGGAGGAAAAGTCTAAAGGATGAATTTGGCAGGACAAATTCAAAATACCCAACACAGGTACCAGTCCAAGAAAAGAAAAATTAAAATTAATTCTAGTATCTTGATCTTTTTCTTCTAAACCCGTAATGGGTTCCTTCCTCTTTCTATAGACTCAATGATGTTGAACATTAGTAGTTGACTCTATTCTTACCCATCTAAGAGAGTCAATTCTTCTTCCACCCCCAAATAGTTTAGTCTTCCAAATCAGGGGGCCGATGTTTTATGAAATTTAGGAATAAACATTTTTTACTTTTTCTACTTTTCCATATATGATATTTAGTGAACTGCATTTTGAAAACAATACTAATATGCAAGGCACATTGTTCTCTTAACAAAAATACTTCATTTTTTAACCTAAATATATGAGGAAAGAAAAAGAGGAGCATAATCTGATAGAAAGGTTGTAGTGACATTTTCTGCCCAGAAAATAATTTCGTATACCTGAGATCAAATCTAGACCTTGCCTCGTCTTAGCCTGATTGACTTTGGATAATTTAAAAATATTTCTCTGCCTTTCAGTTTCTCTATTATTAAGAAGGGAGCTGTAATAGTTAACTTGAACAAAAAGTTTTATTATTACAGATAATGTAGATAATCCTTCTGGCATGGCTTCTGGTACATAATTAGGCACTAAGTAATTAAAAAGAATTATTAACAGTACAAAGCCAAAAGAAAAAACAAGAGAAAATATTGGTTTAGGTGTCTAAAAAGATAAATGAAGATCCATTAAAAAATTTAGAAATTAATTTTTGAAACATCTTTAATAACTTTTAGAATCCTAATGAAATATACAGATTTATTCATATACCTATGATATGATTAGAAATGTGTAACCATTAGTGATTTGTAGACACGGACAGTCATTTTTTTTCTTTTTTAGTTTTAGAGTTATCGCCACATCCACATGCATTTCCTTGTCATAAAGAACTTAAACTCCTGTTAGCCAAACAGTTGAGAAATGTATCTGGTTCAACATAGTGGCTGCTTTGGGGCTTAACATAGCGAATTGAAAACATCAATAATTAATGGGAGACAAAGAAATCAGACTGGATTGCATGTGTAACAAAGCAGGGACACCACTAAATTAAAGCCATTTACAATTGGAATTTCAGCAGTCCTTAAAATCAGATTACATGCAAAGCTCCATACAGTAAAATGAGCTTAATTTCTTGTTGTAAACAATTCTGCTGAACACCATAAATTTCAGGCTTCATAAGAATCCCTTGTTCAATTCAGATTGGTTTAAGAAAAGCTATAGCTACATTAAAATCTACATGGTGGATTTATTCCTTCTAAATTACACCAACAATTTTCTAGTGAAATTTTTCTACTGGCAAATTTTTTCACCAATGTCTAAAATGTTAAGATGAAGAACTAGTTATTTAATGGGAAAAACCTGTTCCTTTTGCTTCTTATATATATATTTTTCCTATTTAAAAGGAGTACATATATAATATTTCTCTATTACTTTTAAAGAGTGCCACTTTTAAAATTCTAACTGTTGGAATATTATCCACACCTTCTCTCTCAAAAATTATAGGACATATGAATATTTTTTTAGAAAAATACATGTGGGACAAGTCACTTACTGGTTTGGGCAATCATCATCCATTTTTCTTTCCTTTTGGTAATAGTGCCTAGATTTCTTTTTTAGGTATTCACCTCTTCTCTTTGCAATCTGTGTAACTCTGTGGAAGCTAAACCTGTCTGCAAATCTATGTTCCAAGCTAGGCAGCACATCCCTTCAAGCTGTTCATGGTTTTGTTTTTTTTTTTCCCCCAAGGATGGGCTTATGATCCTATTAAAATCAGTGAGATATGAGTAAGAGCATACATTTTCTATAAGGGCTTCTTGGAAACAAGCATTTTTGATTTGCAATAAAAGTTCTTTTGAGAGAATTATTTCATTTGCTGGAATTGAATGAGGAAGTCTATTGTTCTGCAAGCTGGCTGGCAGCCATTCTGTGACCATGAAGGTTTTCAGCCTTGAAATGATGCAGACACAATGGAAGAAAGAGAAGAGAGATGGAACAAATTACAGTCTTTGAAGGCACGCAAGTCTGACTTAACACCTTCCTCCCAACTTCTGAACATATTCCAGCTTTAGGTGTATGTACCACAGATTGCCATTATTTTTAAGTTAGAATATGTACACCATTTTATTATTTATTTAGGTCTATAGCTTGCATTGGAGAGATTTCTAACAAATGAAAGCAGGTTTCCATTTTAATACACCTTTTTCCTCTATTCAATCAACATTTCCATCCAGCCACAATGTACTATTACAAATGCTCAGAGCATCCTGCAGTCTTTTCTACGTGTATGTGGAATTCAAACAGAATTTTTTTTTCCACTTTCAAAGTTTTCATAGAAAATTGTCTTCCTTTTGATTTAGACATATGATTGCATTTTACTTACAATTTCAAAATGGACTTTAACTGTATTTTTGCTAACCTCACCAACCCTGCAGTTGGAGTCACCCCAAAAGCAATGAAAAGGGAGTTCCTGCAAGGGAGGGGCAAAACCATCTGGAGATGGGGCTGATTGGGATTCCAAAGAAAAAAGCACTAAACACGAGGGTGATCTGTCCAAAGCATTTATTAGAAGAACTTACTTACAGAGAGAAAAGGGATGTTATACCTAGGTGTGTCCCCAGCCAGGGGATCAGAGGTTGGAGTTTATATGAGGGCCTAAAGAATTTGGCTCAGGGCTGAGGCCAGTTTCTTTCAGTGTTTTGGACAACAAGCTAGATACCTTTATCAGTGCTTGAGAATGTTCAAAGCCCTGGTTTGAGTTCCAGCCTGCTGGGAAAACCCTGCCGCTGGCTGGGTCACAGAGCAGTTCAGGCATTCTGTGATTTTTGCTCAGGACATAGAAAGAAAGCAGAGGCACCTGGGGACCCTGCACCTGTTTACTCAGAATTGCCAGATAGCAATTGTTTGAAAATATGAAGAATACTTGCTACCTGCAGATAAAAATAACACCTACATAATATATATTATTATAAAGCAGAATAATATGTATATATTTGGAAAATTATTTAACTTAATTTATATTTCTTTTCATTTGAGTAAGAGAAAAAAGTGTATGCGATTTTATGATATTTAAGTTTTTGGCAATACCATTTGTTATTAAATAATTAAAAGGCATTTAAAAACACACCCACAATCCGAAATTTACTTCTTACTCCTGCAACAATCAATTCCTTTGTATTCATTGATTTATTTAACTGGGCCATAAAAATAAAAAATTATGTTCATAGCAGCATTTGATATAATAACTAATATAATATTAAATGCATTTTAATACTTATTAGAAATTTTACAGTCCATTTATTTTATTAAAAATATAATAATTCTACTTATAAAAATTTTTTTTGGAGAAGTAAATGTAATTTGCAGGGAGTTGTTTTTTTCCCTAATGGTTACAACTTAGATTTGAGTAACATCATCAAAAGAAAATTTATCCTTTTATTCAATCTGAAATATTCAGAAGAAAATATGATTCATTCAAAACGCTAAGTATTCAGAAGACAAAATTCACCCAGATGTTTGATTCAAAGTTGAATCCATTAACTACATGAATTAATAAAAAACTATTTTATTTAAATACTACTTTCATACTGAAACATGCCATCCACTTTTTCAACAAATTTCATAACTGAATAAAGCATAGGTTTTTAGGAGATATCTAATATTTATATCTAAAAACCAAAGAAGGCTGATGGACATGGGCAAAATGACAGAACTGAGCATTAATTTCACAAATAACATGTTTATAAAATGAACATATTAAACAATACTTGCTACACCCTTATGTAAATGGAAAGCCATGTGCAATTTTTATCCATGCAATTGCCTGTGAGGTTTGTACTTTATTCAATCATAGAAACAAATGTGAAGAAGCAAGAGTTACTTTTCTTATTGACAACATTCTACTGGGTATGTACAATTAGATGAATAAATGAAGAACAGAATTAGTCAACTAATTTTACTAAAGTTACAAAATTTAAAATTGGGATTCAAAAGCAGTCTTTTCAAGTCTGAAATTCCACATTATTCATCACGAGATTTGACTAACTAATCATCATGATCAAAATAAAAATAATAAATATGTACTGATGTATAGACTTTTATTAAATAATTGTGCTTTCTAGACAGATGGATGGCTGTCATTTACTGGCAGTCATTCATCTGACAACAAAGATATTTCAATGACAAATACAAAGCTCTTCAATCTGAGTATTTTTATCTGCTGCCATAAATTCCAAACTTTATTTCCGTACTATTATATAAATATTCAGTTTGCCTGTCAGATATCCAGTTTAGTGGTTCATGTTTTCAGTTCTGATCCACTGGGCGAAGATGGATATGAACACCAAGAGTTGCCTTTGCCTGAATTCCCATGACCTTAGAATTATCTTCTTCCCAAAGCTAAGAAATAAGTGTCTGAAAAGTGAGTGCATGTTCAGTAATATTTATTAAAAAGCACTCTTTAATTCCCAGTTGAAATTCCTTGGAGTGCAAACACAAAAGAAAAAACAAAATAAAACTCAAAAAGTTGGAACCTTTTGAAATATAGCAACTACTGATCTTTGAGATAATGGTATTTTGAAAAAGTTAACATGCAAATCAGACTACAGAACATTTTTCTCCATTGTAAGTAACTGTTTTCACTTTATTTTCACTTAAAGAGTCTTTAAAAACAACCTGTCAGAATGCTGAAAGTGTTTTTCTCATTACTTTTTAAATAGACAATTTCTGTCCAGCCACCAGTCTTTTAAAAGCCATTATTGAGCAAATTGTTAACTAAACATTAAGATAAGGAGACATAAAGCTTGTTGTGAAAGATCTCCCATAATTAATTAGGCTGCAAAGACAGTTATGACTGTGCTCTTCCCTAACTTTACTCTTAGAGGATACACACAGATGCTGGTAGACTACAATTTGAATTTTTGACAAATAGAACAGTCGTCAAATATGGATGATAGGTGTTACTTGACTATTTTGTTATTATTTCATAGCAACACTTATCACCACTTGAGTCACATAAATTATATATTATAAATTTCCCTACATACTCAGGAAAAGACAGCCAAAAACTGTATCTGCAGAATGAGATTTTAAAGAAGTTACAGCTCATGAATACCTTTTTATCTGAATAATTATTCAAAATCTGAAAGATTCAGTTTTTTACTGCCCCTCTTTTCAACTTTAATTTTTCTCTTGTTTTTGTTATTACTATTGTAATACACAAAGCGGAATAAGGGCTAATAGAGATACAGTCAACACTGTGAAATATAAAACAATTTTTTAACTCACTATTTTGACTGGACTAAATAGTTTTAAGACTGATTTGGTAAGTTTAAGATTACAAAGTGCTTGACTTAGCATGCTTGTGGGCAAAGATTGTTTTTCAATTTTATAGTCAAGCTTTGATATCTACATAAACACTGGCATTCTCATCATGGCACTGGTCATGCTGCAGTTTCCATAAGTGACTTCGTGGGCAGTGCAGGTGGTCACATGTGAACCAGAACAGTACACAGGGTCAGTATTGCAGGATAACCACAATCAAAAGACTAGTTTGTGAGAATATGTGTGGTAATTGTTGGAAATCCCAAAATTAACTTCAGAATTCTTTGGAGGGGAGAATAATGATTGGCAATTGACTTAAGGGTGGTTCATGAAGCCCAAGATATTTTGACCACGCTATCATTTATATCACCTTAAATATTTGTCAACCTCTGTGAAAATAGAATATATGTATAGAAATTCAATTGATATTTATGTATTGATCTTACACTGAATTCATTTGTTAGTTCTGATTTTATTTTAGTGAATTCCTTAGAAATTTTTATATACAAGTTTCTGTCATCTATGAATAGAGATAATTCTACTTCTTCCTTTTCAACATGGATATTTTTTCCCTCATTTTCTTGTCTAAATTCCCTGATTATAATCTCCAGTATAATGTTCAAGAGAAATGGCAGAATTTATATCCTTGTCTTGTTCCTGATCTTAGGGAGAAGGCCATCCTCTTGTACCATTAAGTGTGATATTATCTGTGGGCTTTATGTAGACACATTTTTGTCGGGTTGAGGAAGTTGTTCCCATACATTCCTCAGTTATTATTTTAATCATGAAAGTTTAGTGTTGGAATGTGTCATTTTTTCTGCATGAATTGAAATCATGTGTTTTTTTACATTGTTTTGGTGCATTATATTAATTGATTTGGCAATGGTAAATCAACCTTGAATCTTTGGGATAAATCACATTTGATTGTGGTGTATAATTCTCTTTATATGTTGTTGGATTCAGTTTGCTAGTATTTTTTGTGGATTTTTGTGTCCATATTCATAAAAAACATTGGTTTATAGTTTTGCGGGACTGTGTTTGGTTTTAGTATTAGGATAATACAGACCTCATAAAATGGGTTGGGAAATGTTCCCTCTTCTTCACTTTTTGGAAAGAATTGTGAAGAATTTGTATTAATTTTTTTATGGCCTAGCATGTAGTATATTCTAGAGAAGGCTTCCAGTAGTTAAGAGAAATTTGTATTCTACAGAACACTGTAGAGAGTTCCATACATGTGTTTTGGGTCCAGTGGTTTACAGTGTTGTTCAAGGCTTCTTTTTCCTTGTTAATCTTCTGTCTAATTTTTCTATCCATTATTAAAAGTAGGACATTGAGTTTAATTTCTTAGTATTCTTTTTCATATTTAAAATCCTTTTAGTTCAATTTATAATTTTTTTTTAGCTTTCAGGTTTTGTAGGAATTTCAAAAGGAAGATTGTTGGTTCCTCTAAAATGTATTTGGAGGAAAAGAGTATGGTTTGGTACCAATTTTTTTTAGCTGGCATCATCTTTCTATAGTTATGATATGATACATTTATTATATACTGTATATCCCAGTGTATTTGAATTAATTTTTGGACTACATTCTATAGAACTGTTCACCGTCTGTCTATTCATGTGGCTATGCACTCTTTTTATTACTGTATCATTATACATATTTTAGCATCCAGTAAGCCTAGATATTCTCCATGTTATTACTCTCTTGAATAATCTTACAGACTTTTTTTGAAAGTTAATTTTTCCAGAATTGTAGCATATGTTAATATTTCATGGGGATATAGAACCTTTTATGAAACACTACTGTAGGCTGAACAATTTCCAGTGGTCAAGAATCATTAATTGTCCATAGAATCACTTAAACTTGATATTTAATGTCTCTGAAATTGTTCTAGTTATTTTTTAAATATTATGTTATTATCTTCTAATATTGAATGCAAGAGAATTTTTTCTATAAACTCTAAGAGTTGATGAGATTTTTATCTGAATTTATATAGATTAAAATAAGAGCCATTAAAATGGATGAAGGTGCCAGAAGCTGGTAGGACCTTAATGACATAATATCCTGGGAATTAACAAAAACTTGAAAAATAGCTACAGAATTTCCAAGGCTGTGTAATTGGCAAGTGCCCAAGCAAATTAAAGCTTTAAGGAACAAAAAGAATCTCCCCCAATATTTGGAGGAAAATAATTATAAGAAGACATATATTCCTTGATGAGTACACATTTTATAATATCTTACATAGGAACCCATTGATAGTATTACATTCTGAATCCTTTAATTAAATATGACATTAATCTCTAAAATAGTAATTTTAGTATACCATTTTATATAATTATTATATTTTGTTTTCCTTATAGGCAACAGTTTGGGGAACAATTATTTAACAAAAGATATTCAAAATGAGTAACAAAATTTCTATAATTACTCAAAATATTTATTTCCATCATTGTAAATATTTATATTTTACATTATATTTAACTTCAAAGTACTACCTGTCCTTAAGAACTGTGGTTGGTAATAAAAATTAAACAAAACAAAGAGAATGTTTTGTGCCATAGTCTTTTTGGTATGTTCTTGGTAGCAAAATATAATTTGAGAAATGAAGACCTGTAAGACTCTTTAAGTGATTTTAGAATGTAAGCAGTATAATGCCAAATTATTATGTATTTTACTTTTAAAATGTATACTCTCACATGAGCAGCTATCATTAAGTATATTCTTATGATACGATGTCTGCGTCAAGAGTGAAACAGTTTCTAGTATAGTAGATAACCAGTGGATTGATTGGTTGCACCCCTTTATGATCCAGGTGTTATGATACGGGTTAGCTTTCAGTTTGCCTTGAAAAACATTGTTAAATATTAAACTAGTCCTAAATATACCATAAAGGAAACAGAAATATCCGATAACAATGGCATTAGAAATAGATTTCACCTCATTTGGAAGCCTATTTGAAACAATAACTCTTGTCTACGTTGCTAATGCTGCTTGCCAGATAATCTCATTAGATGACACAAAATAAGGATAGTTATTGAAATGCAAAGTAATCACACACAATTGATCTCTCTCTCATATCTATCAGTCAAAAAAATCTGTCACTTATCTGTTTATGCCTTTTTATTTTGAAATAATCATGGAGTCACAGGAAGTTGCAAATATAGTACAGAGCAGTCTCATATATCCTTCACCTGGTTTGCCTCAATGGGTACAATATATAATATCAAAATAGCAAAACTAAGAATTCACATTGGTCCAATGTGTATGTATACTTTCATGTCATTTTATTACATTTTAGATTCATGTAAGCAGCAGAACAGTTGAGATACAGAACTATTTATTTTCTGAGGCCATTATGTATTATTGGTATTAATTCATCTTTAGATGTTTGATAGAATTCTTCAGGGAAAGTCTGGGCCAAGAAATTTCATTTTTGGAGGAGAAGTTTTAAATTATATATCCCATTTCCTTAACAGTTATGGAGCCATCCATATTACCTATTTCACACTGGTTAAATTATGGAAGTAGGTATATTTTGAGGGTCTATGTCATCTAACTTGGCAAATTTATATGTGTAAACTTGTTTGTAGTATTCTCATATTATCCTTTTAATATCTGCATGATCTGTAATAATCCATTTAATTCTGATATTAGTAATTCATGTTTTCTTTTTTTTTCTTTATCAATATTGCTATAGATTTGTTAATTTTATTTATCTCTTCAGAGAATTAGCTTTTGTTTTCATTGATTTTCTCTATAATTTTTATGTTTTCAATTTCATTGCTTTCTGCTTTTATTATTTTTTCCTTCTTCTGACTTTGGTTTATTTTGGTCTTATATTTATGGTTCTTTAGGTGGAAGTTTAGATTAATGACTTGAGACTTTTCCTGGTTTTTAATATAAACATTGAATGCTATAACTTTTCGTGTGAGCAAAATGCTTTAGCTTTATCTCATGATTTTTATTCATCTTAATGCATTTTAAAACTTTGTCTTTGGACTTGTTTTTGACTTATGGAATATATGAAAGTAGGTTGTTTTCAAGATTTGAATTTTTTCTATTATCTTTCTGTTTTTGATTTCTAGTTTGATTCCATTTTGGTGAGAGAAATACTATGTATGATTGCAATTTTGTTAAATTTTTGAGTTTTATTTTATGGCCCAGGATATGGTCTATTTTGGTATATGTTCCATGGACATTTGGAAAGATTTTGTTTTTGGACAGAGTGCTCTTTTGGAGTAAACTATTATATTATAAATTACCATTAGATCTGAATGCTTAATATTGTTGAATACTCCCATATCCTGGCTGATTTTGTGTCTTGTCTTATCAATTGTTAGAAGAGTGGTGTTGAAGTTTCCAACCATAATTCTGTAGTTTTTTATTTTTATTTTCAATTCTACTAGTTTTATCTCTCATATTTTCCGCATTTGCATTTATGATTTATTAATTGAGTGACCCTTCATGTAATTTCCCTGACAAAATTTCATGTAAGTTCCCTGCTCTAAAGTTTACTTTATCTGAAATTAATATAGCCACTCCTCTTTTCTTTTGATAAAGATTTGCATGTTATACAGTTTTCCATGCCTTTACTTTCAGTGTTTGTAAAGTTAACAAAGAGCCACAAGGTGGGAACTGTGGTAGGGGGAATATATGTATAACCAGCCATTGTTCCCTAGCTTGCTTTCCTATAATTGCTCACTGCCCAGGAGTCACATAGCTGATGGTCATAGAGATTTTTTTTTTTAATTTTTTTTTTGAGACAGGGTCTTGCTACGTTGCTCAGGCTGGCCTCAAACTCCAGGGCTCAAGCAATCCTCCTGCCTTAGCCTCCCAAGTAGCTCAGACTACAGGCATGTGCCACCAAACCTGGCGGTCATAAAGATTCTTAGCTTTCTTCCTTACTCTCATACATAATATCACCTTTGTGAAACCTAAGCTAGTTTTTGAGATATCTTCTAGGCCCCGTATTTCGAGGGAACAGCTGACTCACCCAGCAGACCAGTGGTCCATACTGAGGAACTGACTCAACTGGTCTTGTGACCTCCACCCAAAAACTGACTCAGCAAAGAAGACAATTTCTACACCACTATGGTTCCGCCCCAATCCCAGCCAATTAGCAGACTCAATTGCCTAGTCTTTTGCCAGGCAAACTATCACTAAAACCCTGTCTCCCAAATTCTCAGGGACATAGATTTGAGAAATTCCTCCCATCTCCTCGCATGGTGCCTGTGATATCAAACTCTTTCTCTGCTGTAAACTCTGTTGTCTCAGTGTATTGGCTTCCTCTTGAACAGCCAGCGGTGAATCTGGTTGGGCTGTAACACATACGTCTTTTTTAAGTAATCAATTCAATTTTTGGAAGTTGCACTGTATAAACTGATATACGTTAGGGATATGGTGTATAGAATTCAAATCCTCTAAGAGGATTAATTTTTAAAATGAATCAAAAGTACATTTTTCCTTAGAGTATTAAACCTTTCAGTTACAACTGCAACCGTTCTTCCAAACGTTTGTTTTAAATGTGTTATATTATAGACACTTTTCCTAAAGTTTAACACATAATCATTACTCAAGTAAATCAGAACACATCTATTAATAAGTTTGCCTTGTCTTTTTAACAAAGTCACAAAGTATATGATTTTTGAGTATATTCATAAAAAAAAATTCTGCCTGCATTTTAAAGCATCAAGCAAATTTCTAGTTAAAAAATATCTTCCAAATTACTCAGACTCCTGCTAAGGAAGGATGTGCACAGTAGCAATTAAGACAGTTAATCAGTTGGATTTGTCATCTAAAGGGGAAAAATCATTAACAAGACACTGGGTGGCCAGTGACAGCTTAAATACTTATAAATCACAAAATTGTCAGCTCTTTCATTTAAAATGAATAGGTTGAGCTTTTTCAATTTAATTTTTTGATTTATGTCACTTTGCCAAAACCTAAACACTTGGAATCCTGTCATGCAGAAAACTTGAAACTTGGATAAAAGTTAAACAAACAAGTTGTTGTAGATAAGTCACCAACCTCTTCTCTGCATACTGTATCAGGGCCTCATTAGACCTTAGCAAACATTACAGATTCCTACACACTAGAGTTCAGCCACTGAAAACTTATTGTACATCCACAATTGGCTGGGCACTATGGCACAGAGTAGAAGGAGGCATACATCCTCCCCTCAAGGACATCACATTCTAGTGTCCAAATGTCTTTTGAAACATAGCAACCAAATGTTGAAAATGCCACAAAACTAGTAGATCTATTTTGCCAAATGCCATAAATGGACAAAGCTAGGCTTGTGTTAAAAATATTTAAAAATTGCTGATTATATTTGTAAATTGAGGGTCAACACTAGTCTCTAGTCACAAATTGCCAAAAATCACAATTCAATTGCCCTTAACTAGGGAAGTATTTGGAAAATCTCTAGTAAAAATATTATGTGTACTACCTTTTTTTTTTGTATGTGTACTACCTTTTAATGTTAAATTCATATCCATCGATGTCCTAGCCTCATCAATACCAAATCATTGAATCAACTTTTTGCAAAAAGCAGTTTTATTGAGGAATAATTGATATATAATAAACTACACATGTTTAATGTACACGATTTGCTGAATTTAGACGTATGCCTACACCCATGAAATCATCACCACAGTATCAAGATAATAAACATATCCATCACCTCCCAATTATTTGTATCCCTTTGCTTATCTGCTTTTGTTAAGGATACATAACATGAAATCTATCCTCCTAACACATTTTTAAGAAGATAGTTCAATATCATTAACTACAGGCACTGTGCTATACATCAGATATCTGGAGCTAATTCATCTTGCATAACTGAAATTTTATACCAACTGAACGACAAACCTCCATTACCTTTCCCCCCGTGGCTCCGGGTAACCATCATTCTATTCTATACTTCTTTGAGTTTGAATTTTTTAGGTGCCTCATATAAGTAGAATCATGCTGCATTTGTCCTTCTGTGACTCACTTATTTTGCTTAGCATAATGTTCTTCAAGTTCATCCATGTTATTGAAACTGGCAGGATTTCCTTCTTTTAAAGGCTGAACAACATTCCATTGTGAGTATATGCTATCTATTGTTTATTTATTAATCTGTCAATAAACATTTACGTTGTATTCGTAACTCAGCTATTGTGAATAGTGCTGCAGTGAACACGCCAGTGCAGATATCTTTTCAAGATTCTGGTTTCAATTTTGGGGGGTATATACCCAGAAGTAGGATTGCTGGATCATATGGTAATTCTATTTTTTATTTTTTGAGGTACCTTCACAGTGTTTTTCACAGTGGTTGCACCATGTCACATTCCACCCAACCGCGTACATCTGTTCCAATTTCTCCAGACCTTCCTCAACATTTATTACCTTTTGTCTTTTTGATAATAGCCATTCTAACTGTTATGAGGTGATATATCATTGTGATTTTAATTTGCATTTACCTGGTGATTAATGACATTGAGCATCTTTTCATGTACCTGTGAGCCATTTGTATATCTTCTTTGGAGAAATGTCTATTCAAGTATTTTGGCCATTTTTATTTGTTTTTGTTTATTTGTTTTGCTATTGAGTGGTAGGAGCTCTTTTTATATATTGGATGTTAACTCCTTATTAGATATATGATTTGCAAATATTTTCTCCCATTCTGTAGGTTGCTTTTTGATTCTGTGGATTGTTTCTTTTGCTGTGCAGAAGCTTTCTAGGTTGATACAGTTCTATTGGTCTATTTCTAGTTTTGTTGCTGTGGTTTTGGTGTCATATCCAAGAAATCATGGCCAAGACTAATGTCAAGAAGTTTTTCTTCTATAGTTTCTTCTAGGAGTTTTACTATTTGAGATTATGATTTTTCATAGTCTGAATACACTATAGAATCATCATCTAGATTAAGAATGAGAAAAACACTTATTCTCCCTGTTGATAGAGGTCCCTTGTAAGAGAGCCATTAACCTATCTTCCAAAAGCTAGTATTAATTTTGTATTTTTATTCCATATATTAATGCAAATATATAAGATAGAATCCATAATATATGCTCTTTTGTGTGTGGTTTCTTTTGCTTCTTTAGCATTTGTGAAATTTTTCCATATGATGCATGTAAGGGTAGATATTAATAGTTTGTTCTCACTGCTGTGTGCATAACAAAATGTTAAGTGGCAAATGGATTAATTTAAAAATAGTAGTTATGTGTTTATCTTTATCTTACTTATTAGAAAAAATATAGCCAGAAATTATGATTTAGACTTATGAATGCTTAGGATAAGATCAGAGCATGCATATCTGTAAAAATTGAGAGTAAATTTAAAGAAAAATAATGAAATATTAGCATAGGTTGTACAAAACAATGAAATTATGAGCTATGCTTGATCGACAGCATAATGTTAAACTATGATTAAGGCATAAGTCTATATCATGTGATTTCTACATAGCAGAAGGAATGAAGTGTTATTGTCAATAGGATCAGTAGAGGATATCCTCTCCATAACAGGTGAGCAGTTAAATTCTTCTGCAAGATTAACTTGGTTATGAATTCCTCTGCTGGACCGCCCAAGGTCACTGAAATAAACGTGACTATTGCAATGTATCTAATAGTCCCACCAATTATTCTTTTACCCAGTTTCTCCTAGTTATTCTCCATGGATCAGAGAAAGCATTGCAATGACTCCTCTTAGGAAAGAAAGGACATAAGCCAATTAAAATGAAACATCTTGCCAAAATTTATCATCAAATGGCTGAAAAGTGTGTCTTGAAATGTATTCTAAGGGTTTTATACTGATGAAAGCTAAATATAAAGCCTAGTCTGGCAGAAATTATCAATTTAGATGCACTTAATCAGAATTTGTTGTAAATGTATTTGTTCAAGTAACTGGGACAATATTAACACTCTGAGAATAGTAGATATTTATGGCTGTTTACTTAATTCATAGACCTAGGTCCCTTCACAGACCTGCCACCCCTTTACTGAGGGAGGGATCAGTTATTATGAAGAAGATGAAGAAGTTATTATGAAAAAGAAACTCCTACTTTTAATTAGAATATACTTCTAATACAACTGTGTATATTATATATTTTTCTCTAAACCTTTCCCAAGAAACTTGCTGTCATATACTGAGTAGAATGGGTCCTGAAACAAGGATAATGCCTTGACTTTCCAGAAGTCAGTAGATATTGGCTCTAAATGGACATTAAATCCTAGAGACCCACAATTTCACCATTATCTTTGGGTCAGATTTGGAGAGTGAGGGATATAGAGGTCTGGTGACAAACAGAGATATGGCCTAGTCTGTTTCACGGTTTGAGTTAACAATTGTGGTTATTCTTTAGCTCCTGGAGGTATAGTTGAAATATACATCCTTAGTAACTGGTGGAATCCCCAGAGTGGTTCCCTGACTTGTAATGACTATTTTGATAGGAAGGGTCAAGTGGGTGTCTGAGGAATTGTCATCCCCAGCCAAACAGTAATTCAAGAGCAGAGTTTGACCCTATGGAGAAATTACAGCTACCAACAGAAACTAGTTTCTCTAGTTCATACCATCTCCCTTTTTAACTCTGTAAAAATCAGATGGATCTTAAAGATTTTTATGAATTATTATAAATTTTAACTGGTTTTGATGCCTATGTGGTGTCTTTACTGGATAAAATAAGTCACACCCCCTGGTACCTAACAGAGAGACATTAACTAAATATTTATTCAGAAGTTGTTCACTTCGTGCAGAAGAGTGTATCTTCAATGTCTTGTGTCATGGCCATAACAGGCTCTCTGACATATAATAATCCTGAGTGTTCTTTTAAATTGTATATGCCACAGAACATTACCACAGATCCATTACATTAATGATATTTTGCTCACTGGATCTGATGACCAAGAAGGAACAAGGACCCAGGATGTTTCAATAAGACATAGGTATGCCGGAAGGTAGGAGATAATTCCTATGAAATGAAATCTGTCCTATCATGAAGTTTCCAATAGTCTAGTGGTCTAAGATATGTGGGTATTTACCCTCTAGTGTTAGAAACATTATCTGCAGCTCACACCACCTACCACAAAGAAAGAGGCATGTGTTTGGTGTAACTGTTCAGATACTGAAGACAATATACACCATATTTGAGTGGGCTGTTCTCACTCGTTTACTAGGTAACTTATAAGGTCACAAGTTTGGCATTAGATCTGGGAAAAAGAGAATATAACATAAGGTCCATGCTCTAGTGCAAGCTGCCTTGACATCTGAGCTTTATGGTTGAGCCTCCAGTGGTATTTGAAATGTCTGTGACAGATTGTGCAGCAATATGGAGCTCCTGGGGGGAATCATAGTGCAGCTTACTAAGAGACTGTAGCAAACCTGTGATGATCTCTTCTGCCTATAACTATTCTTTATTTGAAAAGAAGCTCCCAGCTCTTTGCTAGGCCCCTGATCATAAGATACTAAGTCATTTGGCAACCTCAACTGCCCAGTCAATAATTTTTGATCCATCAAATCATAAAGCTATTTGTGTGTAGCAGTATTCCATTGTTATTAGAAATGGTATGTACCAGACCAGACTTTGGCAGGTTTGAAAGATACAAGTAAATTACATAGCATGTGGGACTCACCAATGTGCGCCTTCAACTTCTTCCTGGTCATTCTTCCAACCCTCAGTTATGGAAAATTGAGAAGTTTTCTAATAACAAAAGAAGATCCAATTAACAAATTAAGACAAGAAGAATACATAGAGGCCTGGTTTACTGATGGGTCTGCATAATGTCAAAAACTGTAACTAATCAATTGGGTACCATAGGCCCACGGGCCCAATCCTGACAGATAGAAGGAAGATCTTTCTAGTTAGCAGAGATCTGAGCAGTAAATTATTTTATTTGTAAAGGTCCAATTCTATGATAATTTCTGAGCAATGCCAAATGGGTTGACTAGCTGGTCAAGGACTTAGAAAAGGCAAGATTAAAGATTGCTGATGGAGAAGCCTGGGATGAGGGGTTGGGTTATGTCAACTGATTTACCAAAAAAAGACACAAAATGCAAAGATGCTTGTACCAAATTTAAATGCTCTAAAGAGCAATTTGCTACAGAGGAGGATCTCAATAATCAGACACGAAGGCCTGTTCTGTGGCTTTCACTACACTTGTTTTCAGATTCCTGATTCTTGCTTAATAGGCTCATATACCAAGTGACTATGTTGGCAAGAGTGGAAACTATGCATAAGCTCAACAATGTGGACTTTCCCTTATAAAAGCTGATCTGCTTTGTGCCCAAATGCTAACAGAAAAGGGCCATATGATGCCATTTTCAAGTAGACTAACCAACCATGCAATTGCAGATTGATTACACTAAACATCTTCCTTCATGAAGGGAGCAGTGACTTTTTTTTTTTCCCCACAGATATAGAAAGTTTTTCTGGATATAGACTAACCATTTCTTCCCATGACACTTCTGACAGTGCCACCATTCTTACACTTACAGAATGCCATATGCCTTGCCACTTAGTCAATACAATACTGTCTTTCACTAAGGAATTCATTTTACCCTGATAAAGAGTGTCAGAGTTTGTGTCACAGAATTTACTAATTTTACTATGTACCTATCTCTCAAAATCATCTGGCCTGATAGAATGGAGGAAATGGCCAACTGATGACTCAGTTGCAATTCTATCTGAGAGAAGAAAAAAAAAGAACTCAGAAAACTTAATGTCTTGTCCTATACATTGGGGCATATGCCCTAAAATAGTAGACCATATATTGTGCTGTTCCCCCATGGCCGTTACATCAATAGGTGAAGAGAGGAGTGCCCCCTCACTAGAATACCTGGTAATCCATTCACAGTATTTTCCTTCCAACCCACACAAACTTGGAGTCAGTTGGATTGGCAGTCCTGGTCGTAGTACCCAAGAGAGAGACATTTATGTGAAGGATCATAGTCATCCTTCCACTAAACTGGAAGATGAGTCTACCAACTGGCTGTTTTGGACTCCCCTTTTACTGAACTGACAAGTGAATTAGGGAATTAATTTGAAAACTGTGGTAATTTATCCAAATGATCAAGGGGAAATTGAGTTACTACTACACGGAATAGAGAAGGAGGGCTATGCTTGGACCTGGAGGTTTCCTAAGGAATTACTTGTATTCCCATGTCCTGTAATAATGTCAATGGAAAACTAGAATAACTCAATAAGGTTAGGGTTAATGTGGACATAGATTCTGTGGAAATAAATTTTGGGGTTGCCCCATCAAATAAAAAAACCCAACCAACTAAGATGCTGAGAAAGATCAAGGAAATATGCAATTAGCTAGGAGAGGAAGGGAATTATGATAACTGATTTTGACTTTGTAGTTAACTGAAAAGATAGGGACTACAGGAATTACATCTCATATCAAATGATTCATTTTTCTTTCATTTTTAAACCTTATATAGGTAATATTGTATTTAGGCTGCATGCAGGATATGATTAGGTTGGTATCACCCTGTGGTGATTTGGTGACAGATAGGCTTTCGATGTCCTCTCTGTTGGGCAAGAATGGATGCTGAGTTACAAAATGTGTGAAGAGTGTTGTTTAATCTCCATTTGTCCCTTCTTCCTTCCCCACACACCTGTTTTCGGTTATTGTCTTGTTTGTTCTCGGTTCTAAAGAGTAGACCTCTGTGGACTGCATAGCCTGAACTTTCTTGCCTTTTGGATACAGTCAAAAAAGAACAGCAGCACTAGACTGAAGAGTGGGCGGAGAGAGTGGTCAGGGTATTTCTTCTCCACACCCTTCCTCAGTTCTGACAGTGACTGATAGCAGAAGCCACTGTAATGGTAGAGGCTGCCTGCTCCATAGCTATAGGTTCTGTTGAGCATTTCTTCTTCCATTGCCCATCTCTCCCTCAGACACTCTTCTCTTTGCTGTAGAGGCTTAATGGTGGTAAAGCTTCCTGCCTTTGCTAGTCCCTGGGTTCTGCAACATCTCTTGTTGGTTACTTCAAATTTTTTTCACATCGGTCATTAAATTCTCTTAATTCCACCTCAGTATGTTTTCTATTTCCTGCTGAGATCCATTTTGTATTCTAATCTGTAACAAGAGAATAACTGTCAATTGAGTGACTTAGATTAGCAATCTTCAAACATTTTCTCCCAGAAATATTTATTCAGTTGGTTCCTAGAAACTCATTTTATTAAAAAAGAAAAAGATCTAGAATCAATGGATGCAGGGGTGAAGGTAGTGGTCCTGCTGTGTGCTCCTGGAAAAAACATTCATTTTTCTGCCCTCTCCGCATCTTCCGGGCAAGCTCTTGAAGCCTATACAAAGAAAATGTTACATGTTCTGAATTGTATGCTGGTTTGAGGTAATACAAAAATAGATTTTACAGTAATACTGACTGTTCTAATAATTATTATTTTAGACTACAAGAGACTGTTTAACTTAACTCCTGTGCTAATATGGAGGTTACCTAGGGTTATCATCCCTGTTTCCCTCTGCATTGATGCCCTTATCATTCATAAGGAAATTAATGGATCCTAATGCATAAACTTGCTGTGAAGATTAAATGCAATCGTGCATGCAAGATATTCAGAACACTGTTTGGCTCTTAATAAGTGATTGTTTAATGGGAGCTATTACTAGTCTACACATTCACGTGCCCTCTATAGCCACGGACACAGCTCTGTTTACTTTATTTCCCATCCAGGCTAATCCACAAACTAGTAAGCATGCCTTCACATGAGCACAGAAGGCAATAGGAACAATGAGTTCCCTAACTTGACTTTTCATCTACTGTCTTTTGTAGTGCCCTCCTCCAATTTTGTCCAGCATAGTAAAAGTACCTAATTATGGATCTGATACCACTGGAGTTTGCAATTGCAGTATAACCATTCTATTGTCACAAAGTCTGGTTTATTATTAACCGTATTTCTGTGTAACTTCCTTCAGTGTTTCCTCATTAGACTCCCTCATATGGTTAAACTTAATTGTCCTTCTCGTTTACCTCCTGAGAGAGCATCATCATTTACATTAAACCATATGGAAATGTATTGAATTGAAATCGCATAAACTAATGGTACTAAATGCTTCCATAAAAGAGAAACTATTTCAAACATAGTTTTTTACCCACATTCATGCTATGTCTTTATTTTATATCTCTTCTTTTGAAGCAAAAGTTTAACAGAAAAGTCCAGTAGTACAAATTAGAAATGAATTATAATTTGGGATTGTGTATCACTGAATGTGAGTTGCAGGACCTGTTCACAAACTAAAGAGCTCTGAGAAGAAAAATATATTTGAAACAATCAGGGACCTATGTCAAATAACAACAGGAAAGTTGATTGTTCTGAAAGACTTCAATAAAGTATGTTAATTAAAACCTGCTCTTGAGCCTCCTAAGCAGTTTGACGGTTGACAAAAGCACTTCAGAACAGTTTGAAGAGATAATGTGTTTCATGTTAGGGAGCAATTGAAAAGTCAGCAATACCTCAATCATTTGAGATAGAAATGCTACATTGTACATTGGCCTCTAGAGAAGTGGATAAAATAATCTCAAGTATGGGCATTATAATGTCCCCCTGCCCGAGGCAGCCTCTACTGACACAGTTATAAAGCAGGTAAAATCAAAAGTAAATGTATTCTAAATTTTCTCTCCATCATTTGCCTTAGTAGATAAGGATATGAAAATAACTTCCAAACTGCAATACAATTATATAGAAGTTATTACTAAGTTGTTACAAAGAAAAAAACAAACAACAAAGTTATCTAGCATCTCTCACACACTAAGTAGTTAGTGCTCACAACTTCATTTATTTTTGATCCACGTTTTTTACTTGTTGAAGACACAGGCCAGTTGACGTGTAGAATGTCTCAGGATCTGAATCTATTTAACTCCATATGGTGCCATTTATCAGATTCCTCTCCTCTCTGTTTGTCCTGTAATCTTCAAGTTAGTCCTACAGGTTTGATTCAATCCAGTTTATTTTTTTGATTTTATTTTTTTTGACAAAAACAACTCCATAGAAAGAAGTTGTTATGTATCTCATATGCATAATATCAGAAGGTACTCACTGTCTGGTGGTAGCATTTTTAGTAATGCTGAGACGGATCAGTGGCTTCAGGCAATGACATCCTTGTGCCTTTATCCTAAAATTCCTCATTAATCTGTCTTCTGATGGGTTCATGCTTTGATAAAAATTTGCTTAAGTCAATTATTTTTAGAAGTATTCCAGAGCCTGCTTGTATCAGCTCCTAAAAACCAATTATGTACGTCTTTTCCTGTGCAACTCTGTTTAAAGGCCTAACCATTGGTAGCTTAAAAGGAGGAGTAAATTTACACCACAAAACTGAGCACATCTTACAAATCAGAGCTTTTCAAAGAGCCATTTTACTAGTGCACTGTTAATTATTTTATAGATTAAAAATTATGGTTTTATAATTCTGCCGTTTATTCCACATTCATAAACTGGAATTATTCTGTAAAGAACATTTTTCTCAACAATGGCTATTTGATAATTCTGAAAAAATAATGCTTTATTATTGATCTCTTAGTATAGACACTTTGTTGCCATTTAGAACCTAGCCTGATTTAGAAAGTCTTTGTTCCTCTATCTGCACAGGCTTCTATTTTGAATAATCTCTCTCTTTCTCTCTCTCTCTCTCTTTTTCTGGATTAATGTCATATCCTCACAATAATTATTGTAACTGGTATGCATGGGATTATTCATGCCACCTTCTAAGAATTAAAAGAATGTTTTTCTGTCAATCTCTCCACTGTTCTTGCCTTCTGAGGGACTGCTTTCTTTGCTTCATTTCTTCCTCTTGAGTGTCTATTCAACCTGTTTCAGTTACTTCAATGGTGACCTTTGCATTTTAAACACATACATGTAAAATTACCTTTTCACCTGCATTTCTACCTATATTTCTTCTTGTAACGATTATACTCAAAATATTTGACACTGGTATAGCACGGACGTAGAACAATCAAAATTGATATTTGATACCATCTAGGAGAGATGTAATATATGGTATGAAGCTAAGGGATATGATTGTAAAACGAAGATTTAGGGTTAGTGTAGATGAGAGTTGAGTATAAGTACTCGATATCCTCTGGCTGACTATCTAGATTCATAAAGAATTTAATATAATGAGAGATCTTAGAGCTTGTTTAAGCCATCATCTGTGTTTTACTGGTGATAGAGAAGCATGCCTGGAAAAATTAAATGACTCACATCACATAACAAAATATGATTAGATTTCTAACATGTTTTGCACAATTCTCATGCATCTGCAGATGGAAAGGGCTCTGGCTTTTGAATTTATCCAATCTTGACTTTTAAGACCCTATTTTCTGCCAGGTAGATAAGCTTCAGAAGAAAAAGTCTAACTGGCAAGTCTAATTGGAGAATCAGTCTTGACTGTACCTTACAAAGAGGATATGGCGCCTTTCAAGATTGAAAAGCCTAAAGGGATTCTCCCTCTCATGCCTAGAACCAACCCCACCTGAACCTAGTCTCATGTATGCATAACTGAATATGACATTCTTTTTGGTTTGGAGTCTCATTTTTAATCTACCAATATTTCTTCAATAATCAAGAGTGAGTTGAAAGAACAGCATTTACAAAAAGTGATTTTCATTATTCATCATCTGTAAATGCTCTACCCCACACACAAAATGAAGCTACTTGAAGATACTTGTAGCCACAGTGTCTTTCATCTCAAGTTTATAAATGTCTTTCCGTACATCATTTTTTGGAGAAATAGAAGGGAAATGTTGCAAATTGTCACTCCATTTTCACTACCTTAGTTACTATAGCTATATCTGGAAAATAAAAACTATCATCAGTTGTTTCTTTGGTGAGAAATATGTCAACATAGTATTATTAGGTGAGATACAGAAACCTTATGAATAGTAGAGTCTTTAGTGACAGTCAAAATAAAGCTTTTAAAAAAGTACATAATTTCATCATTTCTCCACATTGTTTTTAACTTTCGATTTTATTCATAAGGTGATATACCTAATATTTGAAGTAGCTTTCAGACCAACTTTTTTATCCTAATTATGGCTTCCTTGATAACTTGATGACCTTAGGCAAATAATGTGTGTGCATTTGTTTACCAATCTTAATGTAAGTGATCAATCTGATCTTAAAACTTAAAGTGATCAATCAATGTTAAAGCCATTTTATCTGCTTTGAAAGCCTTGATTATATTAGGAGACAATTCGATGCGATACGTAAGAGCTAGTCTATGGAATCACAATGTCTGATTTCCAAGACCTCCAAATTGGTTGTTTGGATGACAGCAATTACTCAGTAGTTTTATTTACAACCTGTGAATCT
Source organism: Avahi laniger (assembly GCA_963575035.1). Classification (NCBI taxonomy): domain Eukaryota; kingdom Metazoa; phylum Chordata; class Mammalia; order Primates; family Indriidae; genus Avahi; species Avahi laniger. The sequence continues at coordinate 30,789 of CAUYSK010087335.1, read as the reverse complement.
TGTTATGACTTCTTGAAACACCTTTTAACAGGAGAGAAAAAAAACATATTTCCTCTAGTAACAAAAGTATATTCCCATGAAATGGCATATCCTACAGTTCCTCTCATACCTTTCTGTTTTTGTTAACAATATTGTTGAATACAATGTGTGAGCCAGGTATTGTCTGAGTCATAGAGAAACGCAAAAAGGAATGGGGTTGGTTGGTAGGCCGCAGGGTGGTGGTTTTAAAATTCTCTGAAAATGACTCTGTGATGGAGTCTTGTTGGTAACCAGGTGGTCTAACTGTTTATTTCCAGGGTGAAACATAAAAACTTTCCTAGAGTTTTATAGACATACCTTATCTTACCTTCTGAACTTAAAAATAAGTTCACTTCAGTTGTCAACTTTAATATTAAAAGAGGGCACTTTGCTTATCAAAACTCAAAAGTCATATTGTGCTCTTAAATAAATAACTGTCCATCACAGCTATCTTTCTTCAATCTGATTAAATTCTATTCTCTGAGGATCAAAGTTTTCTAATATTCCATTCTAAAAGTCAGAGATTTTATCTTGCAGCGTAGCTGAAAATCAAATTCTTTAAGAAACTTTTGTTCAAGCATTTCAGAAAGCATATACTTGTCCAGAGTAATTTCTGAATATTGGCAATAGATTTAGAAAGTTAAAATTTCAACAACATGAATATAAAATAATAATATTAGAAGCTAATAATTTTGAAATTTATTTTCTCTACAAAACAAGATGTTTATAAGGCAAAACATTTTGTAATTATTAACTTTTATGTTTAATTTATTATTTATAAACATGATCTTAGTAATCTCAAACAATTTTTAGAATATATGGCAATATATATTCTTTAGGTAAAGCATTTTCTACTTTATTCTAGAAAACACTAGAACTTTTAGAAAGTCATATATGTTCAAATATGATAATTTTAAATAATAGGCTTTTTTTAAAGAGTGGTTTCAGGTTCAGAGGAAAATTGAACAGAAGGCGCAGAGACTTTCCATACATGCTTCCTCCCCCCATCCCTAGCCTGCCCCACAATTAAAATCCCAAAGCAGAGTGATATATTTGTTATAATTGATGAACCTACATTGATATGTCATTAGCACCCAAATTCCACCAGTTTATACTAGGGTTTTCACTCTCAGTGTTGTACATTCTCCAAGTCAAAACATATAATGGCATGCATCTGTTCACCGTTACAGTATCATATAGCATAGCTTCACTGTCTCCAAACCTCTCTATGCTCGATCTATTTATTTCTCCTTCCAACCCCCACTCCCATCCCCAGCAACCGGGGACCCCTTCACTGTATCCATAGTCCTGCTCCTTCCAGAATGTCACATAATTGGAATTACACAGTACACAGCCCAGTTAGACTGGCTTCCTCCGCCCAGCAATATGTAGCCAAGGTTCCTCCACCTCTTTTCATGCCTTGATAGCCCATCTCTCGCTAGCACTGAACAATATTTCATTGTCTGAATGCACCACAATGTACCCATCCATTTACCCACTGAAGGACATGTTCGCTACTTCTATCTTGTCAATCATAAGCAAAGCTGCTACAGAAACTTGTGCGCAGGGTTTGGGTAGACACAAGTCTTCAATCTATTTGGATAAATACCAAACAGTGTAACCACTGGATCACATGGAAACACATGTTTAGTTTTAGAAGAAACTGCCGAACTGTCCTCCAAAGTGTCTGTGCCACCCTGATCTCCCACCTGCAATGAATGAAAGTTCCTGCCATTCCACATTCTCACCAGCAGATGGCGCCCTCAGTGTTCTGGGCCCTGACCATTTCAATAGGTATACAGTAGCATTTTACCATTGTCTTGATTTGCACTTCTCCCAGATCAGTTAGACTCTGATAAAAACCTAATAGGTTAGGCTCTGGTAAAATAGTTTCTCTTGGGGGCAGATCTTGTTAAGAAGAGCAAAATGTTCTGTTGTATTTTAAATGATTCGTTTTCCCCTACTCCTGCTGCAAGGCAGAGGGAATTTTTTTTTTTTTTCATCATTTTCACTGTGAGAACCTGATGGAGGATCTAGAGGTAAAACTCACACAAGTATTGGGGTCCTCTATGCCTGGACTCCCCTCCCCTGGATTCTTTGGCTTTCAGATTTGTCCACACTCAGCTTCCAAAAATTTAGCAATTATACCTTAGCTTTTCTTACCCAGTACTCGTAGTGGGTTTCTGCCCTGACAAGTTGTGATTCCCCATATCTCTCCATCTGTCTCTCCAATTTTGGGCCAGTGGTTTGCCTTGTGACCCCCCTTCTCTGACGAATCTAAGAACAGTTGTTCATTTTTCAGTCTGTCCAGCATTTTACTTGTTAGGACAGGGTGATGATTCACAAAGTCCTTATGTGCTGGATTAGAAACCAGAAGCCTCAAATATAATTTTTTACAAATGTGTGAATATATTTTCCAAATGTTTGAATACGAAGACCTAAATTATCCTGCCAGTTTTAGTAGATCTTGAAATTTTATTTTTACTCATTTCTTCACTCTACTCCTATGAAACAATGTTATAAAACTTATCATGAAAGGACTTAACTCATGGCTATTAAATGGCCGTCATTGAAATGACCAGCTTCAAAGCCAGTTAAAGAACCATATGTGAAAAGTTTTATTAATTAGTCACACTTCAAAATAGTTTTAAATGAAGAGTGATATGGTATTACCTTATCACTATACCTATATGGTATTATCACCTTATCACCTACCTATATGGTATTACCTTACCTATCTTGCTTTCTTGACTTGCCAGCAGTGGTTTTCATTGAGTTTGTCTTTCCTAAAGATTATTTTACCTTTTTCAATAGGTGATCATTTGATTCCAGAGTGTCAACAGATTGAAAAATAATATGAAAAGGGAACTTGTGGTGAATTTTTTGAAATTCTAAAACTCTTCGAACTAATGGCAGCATTTCTGGGACAAACACACAGACTCACAAGTGATGACACTGAAGAAAAATAGAGTGAATTTTTAAAAGCACGACTAATATTATAGATACCAATGGACACTGACGGATAATGGTTGGGCTTACAATATTTTGAATTTATGATGTATTTATTGGGACATGACCTTATTGTAAGTCAAGGAGCATCTGGACTTCTGATGGTTTGACTTGTAATTTTTCAAGTTTATGATAGGTTTATCAGAGTTTTAAATGAATTTTTGACTTACATCATTTTTGACTTACAATGAGCCTTTCGGAATGCAACCCCATGGTAACTCAAGGAGCATCTGTATACTGAAGACATAAAAAGAAAGCGGTGCAAGACTGCATAATATGGATATCCAGTTAATGCTCATTATTATTAGTTCTCTAACAATTCATGAAAATAAGGCAGCTGCATCTTATTGAGATAGTCATGAAAGTTTTCTTGATTTCTGCATATTTTTTTATTTTCCACTTTCAACAGTTCAATTTTGTAAATGGTTAGTATTTACTGGAAGAACCACAATTTACCCAGAATTATGCAACAATTAATCCCAAAATTAATTGGAATTCAGGATGTTCTTTCAATAATTCATCTTTTGCAGAGTATGACAGTGGATTTAATTAGCAGTGATTAAAGGAACGGTGTTTACTTTTAGTGTTATGTTTTGTTTTGGAGTTAAGACTTAAATGTCAATGTGTCATGGAAGAAAATTACTAACCCAACTTCAGGTTGACAGCAAAAAGGTCTATACATAGTTTGACAAACTTTAGTATGTGAGTAAAAGACACATTTTTACCTAAATATGTTAGCAAGGAATTAAATGTGAGAAAACATCCTGAGATGTAAGAGCACTGGTAGAGTCCAAGTATCTACCTTCTCCAGTCAGTGGGACATAAATAGTTGCTCATTTACTTGTCTCTGCACTAGCAAACTGTGGTTAGTATTGTTTGGGAAATATAATTATAACCAAAGTCCTCTCCCAACTCAGTGTAGGGCAGAAAAAGTAATACCTTTTCCTCATCCATCACAAGGCTTAAGGCTGAGAACCCTATAACAAAAGACAGATTAACAAGAGAAAAGCATACAGATTTATTTGATACGAGTTTTATGGGAAAACAGTGTATTTTTATGGACAATCATGTAGAAGTATGATTGGGAGACAAACAGGTATGATCTAATGGTAATAAACTGGGGAGAACTTAGCCAGGCCTATTTATTCAGATTGTTCTTGGGATCCTTGTGACTTTGGCTTTTTTCCTCCGGTCATAGGGAGAGCACTTGCTTCAGGGTAAAGTCAGAGAATTCTTTTATGGCCTGCTTCAAGGGAGAAAGGTGGAACAAAGTCAGAGAGTGACTTTTGTCCTGGTTCTGCAGTTTTCTCAATTTCCCTCAGCTTAAAATAGTATGCCAAGGTGCCATATTTTGGGGGAGTATGATCTGAGTCAAAAACTTCTCCACAAAAGTAGTAGAGAAAGAAAATAGATTTATGATTGAATTAGAATTAAACCGGTCTGTAATGTGTATCACAGGCAATCAGCAAAGAGATTGCAAAGACAAAAAGAAATCTTACCCTTTAATACAGCCAAGCAGGTACAACCTGTTTTCAAGGTAAATAATAATGAGTCCTCTCCGAAGAGGACTCAATAGCGCCATCTGTCACACATACATACATAATTCACTCTAAATTCACCTGATAATTGGGATGACTATCTGTGATAGATAATTGGCTTTATTAAGAGAAGAAACAAACTTTTCATATCTTTATGATAGGCGATATTTTGCAACTTAGAGCAATTTTCCTCTGGTCTCCCTAAAAACAGGGAGATAGGGGTGCTAGCTCCCTTGATATTTACATTTCAAAGAGATGGCTTCCAAGTCCTTGAGAAAGACATTCCTGGGATATTAAGCTGAAAAAAGGCCTATCTAGTTTTCAAAAGCATTTATATATTTCAAATAGAGGAGATAGTACTTACACTTATAAGTTTTCTAAAGCAAATGCTCTAAGAAAAAGGAAGGAAGAGAAATCTTTTCAACAGGGAGGATTAAGTCTCTTAGGTTTAATTTGTATTTATATAAATTATGTCAGAGTTAGGAGCATATGGTAGATGAATTAAAATAGAAAAAAATGATAATCAACATATATATTCTCATTGTTCCTCTGCGGGTAGGATGTTTTCATAAGCCTAAATAAAACCAATATAAATTTATTTAAGAAGTAAGGAAATGAAGTAATAGTGAGGAAACATAACATACCAATGGGCTTCAGCTGAGTCTTTCTTTTTTAGACATGAAAGCATTGGAACCATGTCTCCTTATTCTAACTCACTTACCACAAATTCAGTCTGAGCATGAAATTACTTGGGTGCAAACTGTAACAGAAAGAATGGCTGAAGAAAATTGCAAAAATATTTTCTGTCTCCTTAAATCTTCCCCCACTCTTTTTGGGAACTGTGGCCTGGCCTGCATCCCTGAGGCAGGGAGAAGGTTTTTTGTTCTTTGTGTTATAGGAGATAGCTCAGCCATCCCAGGCTGGTGCCAGCCCACTACGTGGGTCCAGGTGGATGGAGATCACAGACTTTGTCCTTTTACAGAGATGGGATGATTGGAATAGTTAACCATGATAGCCAAGGGCTGAGGGCCTTCACTTTAAAAGCTCTGTATTTCTTCAGAGGAAATTTGAATTTTGAGATGAGAAGGTCTACCATTTTTCCTCCTTTGCTGGAAAAATAATAAACATCTCTTTCCTCCTCCTCAAACCACTTGTTCTGGTTCTTCTGATGCAGCCTTGAGGACAATTGCCGAGCTTTAGGTAACAAGATTGCATTCCTGACAAAGATAACCCTAGTGCACATTAAAAGAGGCACCTCTTAGACAATAAAAAACCATCCTCAGCACATCTCTAGGAAGAAATAGGGACTCTTTAGATAGTTTTAGCTATAGCAACAGTCAGTGAGAGCTGAAACCATATTATCCATCCTCCAAAATGAAAATGTCATAAAGGGTGACCTTTCCTGTAGAAATATCTTTTGTGTTAGAGAAGAGCTCTGAGCAGGCAGCATCTCACTTCCTCACACATGGTGCTGTCCATTTCATGTCTCAGAGAGCCAGAAAGAAGGACAATATGTCCTTATTTATTATCACTTTAAAATAAAAAGTGCCTTGGGTTCTTTAAGGGCATTGATTGAAAGTAAACATAGTACAGAAGCTAAGTCCCAGCACTCTTAAAATACATATAGATAATGAGGTCTCAACTGTGTTTCAGTCAGTTGATTATTTATTGGATTCTTCTTATGTGACAATCTTTGTCAGGAAATTAACTCAGGACACCAAATATCAAAGACTTTGAAATTAAAAAGATACATGAAACAGAATAAGCAATATCAAATGGTATTGAAATCACTTATAAAATAGGTTGTTTAAAAAAAAAAAAAGCATGCCTGAAAGCTTCTGAGGGTAAGTGGATCGGTGCTCTGCCAAATCAAGTTGGCAAAAATATTTTGCTTTGTAGTTTCAAGCTCTTTAAGCAAGGGATCTGGACTCTGATAGCATTGGTTCAAAGTTTGTGATGATTCATAAGGAGAGATGCCACTTGTAAGTTTGAAATGGGCATTGACTTCTGCAGCTATAGAAATCAGGCATTGGTTTGAATTAGATATGGTAACAAAAGATGCAAAATGCAAAACCTCCTGGGGTGCATGTTCCTTTACACTCAGCGTTGAAATAAAAACAGATGAGAAATTCCAGCCTGGAGCTTGCTTGTAGGAATATATGAGCACTCACAAAGGAAGCAAAGCAGAGAAGAAGAGACGGAAGGCAAGATGGAGAGAAAGGAAGTCAATTTGACCTTCTTTTGTTCAGTGGTAAATAGCTGGTTTCCTTTTCCCTCTTTTATAAGGAAGAAAATACATATTAGGTAGAAAATGTGAAAACAGAAAGGAAAAATGTTAGAAGATGAAATTAATCTGAGATTATTTTTCTAGATGAATTTTTTGATTGGGGTTTGGGTTAACGTTTAAATCAATACCAGTCCAACGTCTGCCCAGTGAAAGGTTGCAATAGAGTAACCTCTTTCCCAGCCAATGGTTTATCTTCTCTTCCCCTAAGCGGCTGAATGTTGGGGGGCAGGAGTAAAAAGTTTCTAACCGTAGATGCTCAGTGCATCAAAATTACTCTTTTTGTCTTTTCTAGTTGCTTCCTATATTCCAAAACTGCTATGCATGGGCATCTCATTGTAAAACCACTGTAAATTTGTAAACAACCAAGCTTCATTTTTTAAACCCTTATCCATAACTTAATACGTCATTGAAAATTTTAAACATCAAATTTTATTTCTACAGAAGCCCACTTGGACCCAAGATCAAGGTTTCACATCTTGTACCAATTTACATTTTTACTATTTTCAGCTTGTCAGCACAAGTCACGTGCAAAGTGTGCATGAATATAGTTGGGTTGTGATCTTTGCCTGTTCTGCACTGCAGCTTGTTAGATTACTGGGCATTTTGCTTTGGTCTCTGTTTCCAATTTTCCTAGTCCCTTTTGCTGCAATAAGGCTTGGAATGAACTTGAGGGTCTGACCAACTAAGGATATATCTTTTTTATTCTTCGCAGCTCTATGCTTGTATATTTTGGCCTTGACTCTACACTCCCACTCTTCTCAGAGGACCATTACAAATACGGCATCAGTGTAGCATGAATTATAAGGAAGAATGACTATTTTTCAGCCTGATTGTATAAAAGAGACAGGGTAAAGGAGTCGAATTACAAATGTGAACATCTCCATAAATAAAAATTAAGCGGCAGTTTATTGTCTGATCATTTTACACCTGTTTTATCCTGTGTGGAATGTTTTGTTTTGTTTTATTTTCTACAGCTTTTTAGCTCCTTCTTAAAGCAGTTAAATTTTTTTTCGAAACAAATATCTCACCTCCCTCATACAGAAGACAAAAATATAGGGCTGTTATCCTGAGGGGAAGGAGTGCCGAAGCTCCATCAGATCATTTCCATCTAATTGCCTCTGTGATTCACAGTTTATTCCATGAAAACCTAGGGCTCTTAAGGAACCAGATTTGAAAACCATATTCAAGCCAGTCACACTTAGATCCAGAATTTGCTGGCTCACTTTCCATGCTGAATATACGTTGAGTCCAAGGAGCCTCTAATCTTGTAAGTATTAATAATTGAACAACAACAAAAAAGGTTAATTTGGCAGAACCTCACATGTGCAAAGCTGTTTTCAAGCCTGAGTCATTTCTTTTCCTTTCTGAGTTCTTGGAGCCTTTTCTATTGGACCTCCCATTTGGTATTTAAAATATACTAGTTTGTATTGATCATTATCATTTAATTTCTCTAGAGAAACATCTAGAGAATAGGAACTGAATTTTATTCCTGTTTGCCTTCCAACACTTTGAGCAGTGGACAGTATTTACTAAACTTTGTGTTTGCTTCTTTTTGTCCATAGTGATGATTATAACTTTCAGAGTTTAGGGAAAAAAAATTTCGAAAAACTTTTGAGTTTAACTGAAGTATGTTACTGTGCATGTATGTTTCTGAACATGATTTCTTTTCCTTGTTTCTATGGTATTAAATAAATCATGCATTGGAATTTCTGCTAATGGTTAAATTGTTCTTACCAGGTGACCAAGAAGGTCTTAATATGTTACCTTTAGCTTGACTAAACTTGAGGTAAATTTCTTTCTGACTAGGCCCCTGAATTTCATTTTCTAAAATAATTTACTTTGGAAAATTTGTAATTATAAATTCTTTCTCTGTCTCTTTGAGATATATATTTTTTAAAAAGCCTCTTGCCAGTTTTATAACCCAGGACTATGTTGAGGCTAGGAAACTGATACCCCAAAATATGATGCTTTGATGTGCTAAACTGAGGAAGCAGCCTCAGGTCTCTCTAATGCCCCTGGCCCCACCCTGCGGCTCCTATCTCTCAATCCTCTATCTCTCCCAAAGCACAGGATGAAAGTGTTCTCTGATATTCCCTTAATCTGCCTAAATTCTTGACCAGCCAAAGAAAACAATTACCTCTGTTCCCTTTCTTGAGTTTTCATTAACTGAACTCATATTGCAAGAAGAGAAACTGAAGTCTATCAACATACTTGGACAAACTTTTGTCGCAAATCATTGTCTGCTCTGCAAGCCCAACAGACTTTGTCCAAGGCCATTGTATGTTCTTTGAGCCATTGAATTCCTCTAAAAACTATGTACTACCCCACCCTAAAGTCATCCACACCTCCCTGTCTCTCTTTTCCCCAAGAAGAATATATAACTGCGCCTCATTGCATGGTGAGGTAATCACTCTGTGATTCTTCCCCGTGCATGTTAACAAATTTGTAAGCCATTTCTCCTATTCGTTTGCCTTTTTTCAGTTGGTTTTCAGTGAACCTTCAGAGGGCAAAGAGGAAGTTTTCCCTTGGCCCCTACAACTTTTTTTTCTATGTTTTTCAAGAACTTGGGAACCATTTTATTGAAAAGTAATCATCAAAGAAGATAATGCCACTATTTCTAACTTCTGTGGAAAAGGTACGAACCTAACTTCCCTGTTGCATCTTGCTCCAAGTTGCAAAACTACCTCCTGTCTTGAAGACACGAGAAAGTTACTTTTCCTTTGGGTGAGACCAATAAGCAAACAGAGCTGGCTCTAATTACCTCACCTCCCAAAACCCACATTCTAAAAACTCTCCATCACTTTGCTCACTGGAGGTGAACTCAGACTAACTTTTGGCTCCTTTCCCCATCACAGTATCCTTGAATAAAGTCTTCTTTGCCTGGTCAACTTTATCAAGTGCATTTTTTGCTTTGATATAGACTTATACTAAACAAAAAAAGCCATTATGCCTCTTTGCAGACTTCACTTGCCATAATCATATGAAGCTATATTTTTCAGAAAGATGATTGATTTGTTTTAATTATTTTTTGCAAGGAACCCTTTTTGTTATTGATGATCACGAAGAAAACATCTGGAGAAAATAGTTTCAATAAAACTGACAAAAGGCTGAAATTAACTAGTTTACATTTGTTCACTCTGTGTGAATACATTGGCCGACCTTCTGCAAATCATTGAGCTAGGCTCTTCTTCTGTATAAGTTATTTCCTTGCGTGAAATTGCATTTAGAACCAGCAGAACTTTTTCATCACAAGGAAACTAATACTGGAGGTACATCTTACTGCCTGTTAATAGATTCTAAACATTATGATCCTTTCTTTTTGGTAAAGTATTAATAATATAATTTAAGACATCCAGATTTAGAGAAAAGGAGACACTCATTTCAGCCTTGTCAACTGAAGAATCATGAGGTTCATAAATTTGGAAAGCAGAGCTTATTTCTTATAAAGAGTTGCAGCCTGCAGGCCGGCCATTCCCACAGGCTGGGAAAATAGCCTCCATCAGATCTTTGAGGGAGAGAAGGATGAGACAGGAATTTATGCTAAACAGATCAGCTAAGTATACATATTCAACAGATTATAGAAGGAGCTATGACTATTAACAAAGGGGGTATGCGAGTGTATAGTAAGCAAACGTGCATGTTATGTATGTCTCATGTTCACCTTAGTGAGGAGACATTTAAATTCATTAAAATTAGGCTTTATACATCAAAAGGTGGAAAAGGACACAGAGGCATCTTGTGTGCAGCCTCTATAAACCCACTAGAACCAGTTCATGGTCAGTGATTCCTTATTAAGAAGGAATGCTGGTCAGTTGTTGTGTCAAAACTGCAAAAAGACAGGGGCAGCATCAGGTGCTTGGTAGAAATGAGCAGTAGAGCAAGTGTTTTGAAAGAGCTCATTTTTGTTTAACTCTTTGGAAAGAAAGCCTAATGGTGGTTAGTGAAGAAGGGCGTATAATGAGGCATGCCAGACCTTCTGTCCCATCATGGCCAGAACTCAGATTTTAAGGTCTTATTGGGGTCCCCTTGCCAAACAGGGGTCCATTCAGTCAGATGGAGGACTTAGGATTTTATTTTCATTTCTCAGCCTTTTCTGCACTTTTCTTTTCACCTAAGCTGTCTCTTGCAGGCTCTGTCTTCAGAGTAGCACTTGAGTACACACCTGACTATCCATCCTGAATTCACCCATAGTGATTTAAGGAGGCCTAAATTAGCCCCAAGAAATATAAAGAAGTAGACCAACTTCATAACATTTTAGGGTGAAAATGATCTTTGGGGTTATAGAATCCCAATCCTTTCATTTTGCAGGTGAAGAAAATGTGTGACTTTCTTCATGTCAGATAATGAGTTAATGATAAAAATAAGACTGGTAATTAGGAATTACAGAATTCTGGTCTATTGTTTTCTATTTCCGACATTTTTCTTGTCAACCTAAAAGGAAGAAGCTGAGGCAGAATTAATACAAGTAGAATGTTTATTTGGGCCAAGCATGGAGATTGCAACTCAGAAGCAGATTCAAGTTGTACTGAAATACCCTCCAATTAACAGTAGTTATAAGTGGATTTTTAAAGGAAAAGCAGAAGCAGTTCCTAAGTTGTTTACCAAGAATTCACATTAAAATAACATAAGCTGTTGATTGGTTATACATTGTTTTTGTATCACAAAGTCCAGGAACATGAAGATAATGGATGAGGCAGCTTATCAGGAACAAAAAAAAATAATTGCCCACAGGCATGGATGTGGGGGGCATGATGAAAGTCTCATACTGTCTTTCTGGGCCTGCATACCTCACAGAGCTCAGACGCCTCTGAACTATTTTTCTTTTCTTTTTTTTTTCTTTTGGTAATTTGTTCTTGTGTCCTTTGATTCTGTGCTTCTCAGCTATATCACAGAGATTCCAAGATTTCATAAATTCATCCACTCTAAAATTTTATAGTCTTCATGAGTCTGTCTAGGAGTATGTATGTTTTTAAAAGAATATGGAAAAATATTAAATGAAAGTTCATAAATAACTCATGGTGAGATTTCTTTCTACAGTGTGGGTATTTTTTGCACTGAGAGAGAGTACATTCCTCCACTTTCCAATTCCCTGTGCTATCTGTGCTACAGAACAAAAGCTTTGAAAACACAATTCAGTGATGAATACAGTTCAAAAAAAGGCATATTCTGAATACAGGACAGTTTCTGAACACAAATGACTTTCACATGCAACTTATAAGAAGGTGACCCGGTATAATACCATCTAAGTTTTCTGTATACATACTAGAGAAATCCTTAGCTGGCACATTCTAATTTCTCTTTATTGAGAGAGAAATGATACTGCAAGAAAATTATGAAAAAATGACCACTGTCTTTTAGACAGTTTTACCTCTTTTTATGTCTGCTTCATTCCTTAGCTTAAATAGAGTCACCTGAAGAAATTTCAACCTTTTAAAATATGTGTAAGGAGTTAATCCCTCGCTTTATCTTTCGTCTCCTCTAAAGAATTTCTTTCCCTATACTAGAAAATATCAGCCTCTTGTGTCATTGATAAGCATATATCTTCATACTTTAAGGGTAACACATAGGTTCTGAAGCATACAGACTGTTTCTATACTAGCTTTAGTGTGAATTTGATGTCATTTTAGAGTTTCCTGTTTTTTTGCCTTTCCCGCCTAACTTTTGGAGTCATAAAGACATTACTGTCTTTTAAGATACCCATGTTCCCCCAGGGCTACTCCTTGAACAGATAAAGGCTTAATGTGGAATTGACATTTTAGCAGATTCTTCATTTTTATGCTTGTTAGGAAGTTGTATGTTTTGAGAGCTACCTTTACGGGGTTTTAAAGGTTGTGAATCTATTTTGTACTGCCCACTCCCCTTACATGAAATACCTTTCTCTAAAAAAGAAGTAACCCTGCTTAATATTAACATTAAACATTAGAAAATTGTGGGAAGCCGAAATATCCCCACCGCCATATACTTCTTTAGCCGTTATTTCGAAATGGCTATTCAGAGGGCTGCAAACACAGGAATAGCTCTGAAAAGCTGTCGTTTTGGGGGAGCCAGGGGCAGGAATTTGCATCTGCAGGGGACACTGCATTAGTGAAGTAAACAGCAGATGCAAACAGCATTCTCTAAGTCTCTTGTCTACTTTATCAGGATCTAGGAAAGATTAACTCACAGGAAAAAAAGACTAAAAGTCTGACATTTTAAAAGTCTAACAAATTTTTACCCCAGGTTGCCATCTATTCTTTCTGAGGGCAGCTCAGAGATACCTGAGAGATATTATCTAGCAAGACAGCCTTGGCTGGCCATGCCTTTTCTCTCCTATTGGGGATGACTTATCCTCTTCCATAACCTGTATCATCACCTCCCCCTGAAAAGCCCAAGCCCCTATTCATTTCTGTAGCTTAAGGATGGTATAAATGCTTTAGTTATCTGGCCCTTCTTTGAGTCTCATAGTTTGTGCAGCTTGCATGTATATGTGCACATGATAAATACGTATAACTTTTCTCCTGTTAATCTATCTACTCTCGGTTTGTTTTATAGACTCAAATTATCAAACGTTCAGAAGGAAGGACAAAGAAAATTCCCTTCACCCCTTGAGAGAGCCTATATGAAAAACAAATCTAAAATACTTAGAACAAATCCCAGCATCAGATATTATGAAAGAGAGTAGTAGTAGTGGGGCACACACCAGCAGAAACCGTTTAAATTTATAAATGAAAAGAAAAAAGTGAAAGCAAGAAAACATGGAGACATAAACAAAGGATGACACAGAAATGAAGTTCATGTATTGTGTTACTTTATGCTACTCATGATCACAATTTTAAATGCCAGCCCTGAAATTATGATGTGACCAGTGTCATTCTATTTTTCTCAGGGAGTATTATGGCAACATTAAAAAACTCACAAGTAAAATGTATTATTCTATGCTTCAGTTAAAAATTATAAACTCATACTGAACTTCAGAAGATTGACTTAGATATACAATTTTAGTCATCAAGCATTTAAATTGCCTTAATATTTAAACAGTATTTTCCCTACAAGAATGAAAATATCTTCTAGGGTTGGGAATCTTGTCTATTTTGTTCACTACTGCATCTTCAGTGCCTGGAACTAAGTACAAATTAGGTACTTAGTATTTGCTGAATTGATGTCCTGGACAAGAATTTCTCAAAGCGTTGTCAGAGGAACATTGTTGTATTCCTATTGCCGTTAATAAGTAGTCTGTGTAAAGAGTGTTCTCTGGTTAAAGAATTTTGACAATAGCACACTAGAATTTTTTTTTAAATATTCAAGCTCTATATAAGCAAATGTCTCTGATGATTTCCTTATTAAAGGAGTGAGTGCCTGTGGTCAATTTGGTTGACTATGGTAACCTTTTTCACATATAATAACAGTGGTTATTTTCCTGTTCCAGTGGGAAACGTTATTCTTGAGCCTCTCCTGCTCTAGCATAGGATGTGTCATAATACCCAAGTGTATGTTCAATAAGGAATCCACTTTGCATTTAGATTCCATTTAGAAAGTCATTCTTTTTTTTTTTTTTTTTTTATTTCAGCATAATATGAGGGTACAGATGTTTAGGTTATGTGTGTTGCCCTTGCCCCCCCTCCCCCCCTCTAAAAAACATTGAGAATCAAAATGCATGTTTGAATGCTACTTCAAAGAAAGCGAAGCTCTCATAGGGTAGCAAATTCAGACTTATGGCAAAGTAAAAATATACTCTGTTCTAAGCACCATTTTAAGCAATTCACATGTATTCATTATTTAATCTTCAAAATACGCATATGAAATCAATAGAAAAATTATCTCTGTTTTACAAATGGGGCAATTGAGGCACAGAGAGCATTTATGTACTTTGCCCAAGCTCATATAACCACAGGCAGTGCTGCTCCACAGTCTGGGTCTAGTATCTGTGCTCTTAAAAATTAAATGTTAATTTTGTAATGATCTCTTTTGTTAATCTTCTTAGTAGGCATTTTTTGTGATTATCATTTTACATAAAATGTGTTTGGATTTAAATATATATTTGATATTATGCTATTTAGGGGTAATGAAGATATATTTTTAACTTTATACTTTTTAATGATAAATACCACTTAGCGCAGTTTCAGGGCTAACGACTAAAAGCATAATAACAATCTGTATAAGTACTAATGCAAAACAGGAAAAATAGTGCATGAGAAAAAAGATGTCAGTACCAAAATGAGAGTTTTTAAAAGCAGATGAATAGAAAAATGATGCATAAGTGGAAACAAGTTAAAATATGAAAATAATCACAATAAATGCAAATAGATTATAGTTGTCAGTTAAAAATTGAAATCATTTGCAGACAAAGTAAAATAACTTATAATGCTATTTACAAGAAAGGCACCATTATGAACTGAATTGTGCCTCAAAAATTCATAGCGTGTTTCCAGGAAAATACCATAACAGTTTTAATAATTTAATATTATTATTTAATAATGTAATATAACTAGTAATATATAAAATAAAAGATTCTTAAAATAATATTCTCATATATGCATGAAGGAAGATAGATTCAATTGAGTCTAAGATCCTAATTTGCCATAAATCTGTGGGACATTCAAGAAAGTCTTGACTCTTGCTGTTAAAATGACTTTTAGACTAGCTTTCTTGAATACTTCTTTTTAAGATGAAAGAAATTTGTCTCTTACCCACACAAATAAATTTGTCAAGCACAACATATAACCTATTAAAATTTATTATAATGTTAAATTCAATAGGATTTTTATATAATTTTGGTAACCTCTCCCTTAAAACAGATGAAATATATTGAAAAGCTATGTTAATTCTTTCAAAACTTCAGGGTATCAGTTTTTCTATTTTCTATTCTGGCTAAACTATTTTCATTTTTAATTAAATACACACCTATTGAACATCTATCATCTTTTTTATATGGTGCAATTTTAGTACATGACATTCAAACTTGGAAAATTAATTGCACTGCAAAAGTAAAAGAAAACCATGGACTATTAGCTGAAGGAAAGTATAACCAAATACTAAAAATTACTTGTAACTTCAACACTATTAATTTAAAAAGTATAATAATAAATGGCAAAAACAATTGCTACAATAAATCCTTAACTCTTAACAAATTTAAGATTGCTAGTCCTTTAAAATAAGATTTTTTTTCTTTTTTCATTTCCAATTTTACTGAATTTTTTTTCAAAAAGAATGGCAATGAGTTTGCTATAACTGCCTGAAAACCTGACTACATATTAATAGAAGCTGCATATCTTATACTAGAAAATGCACTTACAGTTGTTATTGATTCATTTTCATGGTTTATTCTTTATGTGTGAAATCACGAACATACACTTGTATAGTTAACAGTATGAGGAACTATATCTTATTGCCAACAGAGAAAATCTTTAAAATTTTTTAAAAACATTATGATGGCCGGGCGCCGTGGCTCACACCTGTAATCCTAGCACTCTGGGAGGCCGAAGAGAGTGGATCGCTCAAGGTCAGGAGTTCGAGACCAGCCTGAGCTAGAGTGAGACCCCCGTCTCTACCAAAAAATATAAAGAAATGATCTGGACAACTAAATAAATATATATAGAAAAAATTAGACGGGCATGGTGGCGCATGCCTGTAGTCCCAGCTACTCAGGAGGCTGAGGAAGAAGGATTGCTTGAGCCCAGAAGTTTGAGGTTGCTGTGAGCTAGGCTGATGCCACAGCACTCACTCTAGCCAGGGCAACAAAGCAAGACTGTGTCTCAAAAAAAATAAAATAAAAAATAAATAAATAAAAAAAGATAAAAACACGATGATTTCTTTTCCTGCAAAGGTGGTTCTGGCAGTGATGTCCAGCTTTCTAGATACAGCATTGTTTCATTGCAGGTTTGAAAATATGCTGAGTAATTATGTCTTTTTATGCAAATACTGAGAATACCTTACAAGGAGTGGAAGATTTTCAGAGGCCAGGTAAACTTCTAAGACCATGTGCATTTGATGATTACTATCTATAATCAGTATAAGGACATGAAGGCTATATTAGGCAGAATTTGGTTAGGTTTCCTTAATCAAAAATCCTCAACTCTATAGCTCAATTTCTAAATTAAAATTGTTCATCTTCCCAATGTTTCAAGTTCTTTATTTCTGTCTCTTCAATTCTTCTGTTTTCTTTGATTAGATCATCAGTTTAAACTAATTAATCCAGCATCCTATGTCTTACAAGATTTCAGTCCCTTTATGTTATTTTATTTGTATACAATTTAGCTAATGATAGATATTGTCAAAAGGAAACATTTTTAAAATTTTAACTTGTGATTCCTTTAAAAATGCTTTCTTTACCTTCTCAAGTAAGTACATGCATTTACATCAGCAAAAATACTGTAAAAAATAGCCGTCTTGATGACTTTCCTAGTTCATCTGTACATGCTGCCTAATCTTACCTTTTGCTATACAGGTAGCTATTCCATTACAGAATGTATCCGCTTCAGGGCACCTTTTATATTATCTTTAACTAATTGCTTCAAAGGTTCTCTGTGGCTTATGTTTTCCCTAGAGTTTTGCTGCCATCTTCTCTTAGTCGGTCCTCCCACATCCTCCTCGGATTGTCTGCTCTCATAATTCTTAAGCAAGTCAGAATGTTCCCTACAATATGCTGCTGCATGTATCCTAACTCGAGTCGAAAAAAAAAAAATCTTGGCAAAGTCCCAACTTTTTTTCTGCTTTAGATTTTATTTAGTGTAAGAAATTTTGCTTCAGGGAGATAAATAGAGATTTTTATCTAAGCCATCCTTCCTAAGAGTCACTCTAGCATATTTTTACTCTCGTAATTTTTGACAGCAATTACTCTCATTGAAACTATCCTTAGGCTTTTATTTTACCAGCCCTTATAAATTCCTTCTTAATTTAACAAAATTTTAAAATTTAAATTCTCCTAATCCTTTTTTCATTGATTTTTAAAGTACACTATAATCCGAATTTTCTCCAAGAGATAGCAAGTCAAGAGCACATAAAAAGAAGGGTAGTTCCTTAATTCTTTTTCAGATCCACTTCCAGATACCTATAATCTCCGTGCTACCATTCTCCTACATCAGAACTCTTTTGCTAACTCTGGGAAAGCTTAGAGTTATATTAACTTAATTGGCTTGGAGAAACAGAGAATTTATGGCAGATTATTGTCACTGATTTATTAGCATTGTATTTTATGTCCAATAGGGATACATGAATGAAAGAATTGTGAAAAGTGGGCTCATTGTAGCAGAGGGCTTGTATGAAAGGGTCTTAGGTAGCCCATCTAACTTAGAATTTAACAATTACCTGCAGAATTAAAATCATCCCGATCTCTGTAGCACGCTTTGGCTGATGGGCTAATTGTGGCACACAGAGATTTAGAACAAGGCTAGCCGCTGTAAATCCCAAGTTCAGAAAAGTCAAAGTTAGGAAAAAATATACAAGATAATCTATTATATTATGGACTGTTTAATTCTTGTTCCAGTTGGTGAGTCAGAATCCACCAGCTCTATCCTCCCAAAGTCAGTGATTAGCAAAAATATATGGTGCAGATGATTTACAGAATGATTCATTTCGATAATTGCTTTATCATAGGACAGACAAAGTGAAGCCATATAGTATAATTTAGAGAGAGCTTGTAGAATTATAGAGTTTAACTCCAGCTGAATATTAGTAGAATGTAGTAAAAAAATATAGATGCCCACTCTCCACATCAGAGATGTTCTTTTGGAACTTCTAGATAGTGCTCAGGAATCTGTATTTTAAAAAATAAAACAAACAAGCAAAAAGCATGACATGTGATTCTAATGAGCAGTCATGTTTGAGAACTACTGGTGTAGTGACAAAGAGCACTACCTGGTAGTCATTTGGACATGAGCTTCAGACCTCACTGACACTATTCCTAGCTAGTACGGTGACCCTGGGCAAGAGGCTAGAACTTTACAAATTTCATTTTATCTATCTGCGAAATAAGGATAAAGCCAAGTGGCTGGAACATAAGAGCATCCAGAATGGGGATTTATTCTCGAATATACCATGATTACAGTTGTATCACAAATGAACTCAACTCACAAGAGTCCAACGCTGAGAAAGAGAGACAGAGAGAGAGAGCACCACACAGAGATTTTTAAAATAATATGTATATTGTTTTTAATTGACACATAATCTGTGTGTATATTTGTGGGGTATAGTGTGATGTTTTGGTACATATATACATTGTGTAATGAACAAATCACAGTATGTAGTATATTTTTCACCTCAAACACTTATCATTTTTGGGTGATGAGAACTTGCAGAATCTTCTCTTCTAGCTATTTTGAAGTATACATTATTGTTGACCCACAGTCACCAAAACTTATTTCTCCTAACTATAACTTTGTACCTGTTGACCCAACTCTTCCAATTCCCCACTCGTCCCTCTCTCCCCAACCAATGCTAACCACTGTTCTACTCTCTAATTCTATAAGGTCAACTTTGTTAGATTCCACATGAGTGAGATCATGAGGTATTTATCCTTTGTGTTTGGCTTATTTCATGCAACATAATGTCCTCCAGGTTCACCCATGCTGTTGTAAATGGCAGGATTTCATTTATTTTTGTTGCTGAATAATATTCCATTGTGTATATGTACCACGTTTTCTTTATTTGTTCATCTGTTGATGGACACTTAAGTTGATTCCATATCTTGGCTACTGTGAATAGTGTGCTGCAATAAATACAAAGGTGCAGGTGTCTCTTTGGTATATTGATTTCATTTCCGTTGGATATATACCCCATGATAGAATTGTTGGATCATATGGGAGTTGTATTTTTAATTTTTTGAGGACCTTCAAAACTGTTGCCCATAATGGCTATAACTAATTTACATTCCCACCAACAGTGCATAAGACTTCCCCTTTCTTCACATCCTCACTAACATTTGTTATTTTTTTATCTCTTTGACAAAAGCCATTCTAACTTGGGTAAAGTGATATCTCCTTGTAGGTTTGATTTATATTTCCTTGATGATTAGTAACGTTAAGTAATTTTTCATATATCTTTTGGCCACTTGTATGTCTTCTTTTGAGAAATGTCTATTCAGATCCTTCGCCAATTTTTTTAAAATCAGGTTATTTGGGTTTTTTTGCTATTGAGTACTTAAGTTCCCTGTATATTCTATATATTAATTCCTTGTCAGATGCATACTTTGCAAATATTTTCTCCCATTCTGTGGGTTGTCATTTTACTCTATTGATTATTTTTATTGCTGTGTACAAGATTTTTTATTTTGATGCAATCCTATTTGTCTGCTTTTGCTTTTGCTGCCTGTTCTTTTGAGGTCATATTTTAAAAATCCTTCCCCAGATCATGTCATGAAGCTTTTCCCATTTGTCATTTTCTAGTAGTTTCATAGTTTTGGATTTTACATTTAAGTCTTTAATTAATTTTGAGTTTATTTTTGTAAATGGTGAGACATAGGGATCTAGTTTCATTCTTCTGTATGTGGATATTCAGTTTTCCCATCCCTACTTATTAAAGAATCTGTACTTTCTTCAAGGTGTATTCTTAGCCCCTTTGTGGAAATCAATTAGCTAATGCAAATATTTACTGTTGAGTTTTCTATTGTGTTTCTTTGGTCTATGTATTTGTTTTTATTCCATGCTGTTTTGGATACTATGGCTTTGTAGTGTATTTTGAAGTCAGGCAATGTAATGCCTCCAGCTTTGGAATTTTTTTTTTTTTTCTCAAGACTGCATTGGTTACTTGAGGCTTTTGCAGTTCTATACAAATTTTAGTATTTTTTTTTCTGTTTCTGTGAACAATGTCATTGATATTTTGATAGGGATTGTATTGAATCTCTAGAGTGGTTTGGGCAGTATGAACATTTTGACAATATTAATTATTCTAATCTATGACCATATCTTTTCATTTGTCAATGTTCTCTTCAATTTATTTCATCAGTATTTTATAGAACTCATTGAAGAGACTTTTTTACCTCTTTAGTTAAATTTACTCATCAATATATTTTTTTGCAGCTATTGTAAATGAACTTGAGTTCTTGATTTCTTTTTCAAATAGTTTGCTGTTGTATACAAATGCCACTGATATTTTGTATGTTGATTTGTCTGCAACTTTACTGAATTTGTTTATAAGCTCTAAAAGTTTTTTGTAGGGTTTTCTATATATAAAATTCTTTCATATGCAAACAAGGACAATTTAGCTTTCGACTTTCCAGTTTGAATGTCCTTTATTTCTTTTCTCTTGTCTAATTTCTCTGGATAGGACTTCCAGTACTACGTTGAACAGACATTGTGATAGTGGACATCTTTGTCTTTTCCCAGATTTTAGAGGAGAAGCTTTTCATTCATTTCTAATGCATTTGTTAAAAAAAGAATTAAAAAGAAAAATCAAATCTCCATGTAATATCTAAGCGTTGGGTCATTCAATTAGGGTGCATAATATTAACTATGAACATTGCTATAAGTTACTGGATAGGATAGCAAGATATATAGAAGTCATAATCCTTGTCCTTAACAAGTTTTTTATTATGTATCTAAAATTCAGTTTCTTTCTAAGCATTCTATTAGGGCTAATGATCGACTAATTTGACTTTTTTCTTGAAGTGTCTAGCAAATTCTGGTAAATGAACAACAAGCAGAGGCTTGGGCAAGAGGAAGGCAGCAGACAAAAAGTGCTGACTAATAAAATGTCAACAATCAGTCCCTGACCACTTATAAATATATGACTTTTGCTATTGTGGCAGTCAGGCTCTAAAATGACCTCACGTGATCTCAATCCCCGGGTATTTTCTGCCTTGAGCAATTATTTTCCATTAAGTAACTTGTTTCTAATCGGTAGAATACAACAGTGTTGAAGAGATGTCACTTCCTTAGTTAGGTTACAAAAGATTATGATTTCCTTCTTGATGGAAGACTCTTTTCTTTCTGTCACTTATTGTCTTTGATGAAGTAAGTGGCTATGTTGGAGAAGACCAGGTGTCAAGAAACTAAGGAAAATCTCCAACCAAAATGCAGTAAGAAACTAAAGCCCTCAGCTAAATGGTCCTTGAAGAACTCAATCTGGCTACCAATCATATAAGTGAGCCACAAGCCAGATTCTTACTCAGTTAAGCCTTCTGCTTCAGCCTTGGTGACACCTTGATTTCAGCCTCGTGAGAGAACATGGACTAGATTTAAAGAGACCCAGCAAAATCGTTTATAGATTTTGACCCATGGAAACTTGAGAGGTGAGAATTGTGTAATGTTTTAAGACACCAAATTTTGAGATACTTTGTTATGTAACAATAGATAAATAATACACCTATTATCTCTGTGAATAGGAATTTATGTCTACTAAAGAGGTCAGATAATTTTATAACTAACTTACCACAGAGAAGTTGACTTTTGACTCTGTGTTTTTTCTTCTTTTTGAGTTCATCAGACATTTATTCAACACTAGGATTTTTCCCAGCAACTGTGGAGAATCATTTGAATAAAACAAGTGATAGATTTAAAAATGTTTTCCATAGTTTTTGTCCTATTCATTTGATCCCCCTTCAGCAGTGTTCTTTTTTCAGTACAACAACTTGTTTTCCTAGACAGGTGACTAACATACTCATGAGATAAATTTTTTGCAGATTTCAGTAAACCCATTTTCTTTGGTCTTGGTTTAACAGTATTTTCTTTTTAATCTTTTGTCCTTACTCATTGCAATTTTTACTCCACTTTATGTTTTGTTTTACAAACATTCTTTTCAAATTTCCATCTGACAAATTTTCTATTAAATAGATGTACACATATATGTATTATTCTATAATATGTATTTTACATATTAATTAAAATAGAACAGCATATGCATGAGAGACCCATGGTGCCCCAGTAAACCCCTGCATATCCAGCAAGAAACACCCCGTGTTCTTTCCCACACCCAGCCCGCAGTGCCTTAAAAAGATCCCTAAGCACTGTGTTTAGGGCAGTGATTTTATATAGCTCAGCTCTGGATTCTTGCTGGAGAATATTCAACTAGTAAATATTTCTTTAGGAGAACCAATGATTTTTTATGAGCCATAGAGATATATGATCGTCACAGATGGAATGCCATGTAATGTATGCCCACATCTGCTCACTGAGAAACAAACTGTTCTGTCATTTTATGAGTCAATTTTATTTGTGCAAAAGGTGAATGATAAAGATAGCCAGATTGCAAGAATTTGATGCAAAGTGAAGTTTAACTCTATTGGAAGAAAAAAAAAAGTAAGGTTGTAGAGATTTACAATTCCACACGTTGCTTATTTTTATAGCTTGACTTCATCATTTCAAATATACAACTACAAACATATAAGGTCGACCAAAACAGAGAAACTCTTACAAGGATAGCCAAGATCCTGAGAAAATTTGCCACTGTCTCCTGAATTATCTTGGGCATTGCTTATATTTTTAAAGTCATTTTATTTTTGATGATGAATCTCTAGTGTGTATGCTTTAATGATAGTAAATTATTAAGAGATTAACTAATTATTCAGTGTTATTATTTTAATATACAATTCATTCTTATCAAAATGATTATCATAATTCATAATATATTTTCATTATTTTTGTAATTATATTTTAGGGTACAAATGGATCATTATGAAATTTGCTGCTCATAGTAATACATACTTCAAGTATATGTCAAATAAGAAAATATGTGTCATAATAGTACCAAGGATAGTGAAATTAATAAATTAACAAAAAGTAATTAATAAATAGTAATTAACAATTACAGACAATTTTAATGAAAAATCCATAAAGGTTGTCAAAGCTCAAAATTGCATCCCCGTGATACAAATACTTAAGTTAGAACACATGAGTTAAATGCTGAAGCAAAAAAGAACAAAAATGAAATATGAAAGGTTGAAAGGTAAAAGAAATATAGACTGAAATCTAAATGTGTTAGGGCAGAAGTCAAAAGACATTTATGTAAATATTTAACAGCTTGATATTAATTAATTCCAACTAATTTCACAGCATTAAGACAATCTCAGTAGTCCCAATGGATTAAAAATTGGTATTATCTTTCATGTAGAGCAGGAAGTACATTGATTAATTGCTAGGTACTTTAACGTTTTCAAATGACAGACAATTTTGAAAGATTCTCTAATGTTAAAATGGTCCATAAATGTATTGAATATGGGAACTTTATTTCAAACACACCCGAATACACATATATTATAAATAAGGTCAAGGAAAACAATTCTAAGAGTATGAGTCACATCTGAGCCTGAAACTGCAAATAAATATAAACAAGAGCTATTTTAATGACTCTAAATGTAATAACCAATTACATAATTATTATATTTTAAAGAACCATATAGGTAAAGGGAATCAAATTACAGCTTCCATTAATTAATATGACTAATTTTCACTGAAATAATCATGTACTGGTTTGATACTTCTTTCTTATCCATAAAGGAGAGAAGCACTCAGAATTAGGGTACCGTTCAATACTCAAAGAACTCAAAGAATTTGATTTCAGGGGAATAAAGGATATTCTATCTGTATCATATCTATACATCTCTATATCTCAATGTTTTTAGTCATTCATCTCTCTCATTGGTCAGACTTTAGGGTTAAGTAAATAGAGTTTTCTGGTAACATGCAAATATTTTAGCTAAGCAAAACAATGTTAACCATTCTCAAAAAAAAAAAAAATCTAGTCATGTATCAAAGTGCCATCTGAAAAGAGTATAGTTTGGTTTAAGGAGAAGATGCACTTTTGAAAAAGAAAGGTGTGGCATTTGGTCTTGGGGTTCTGCAGTGGGATGATGACTTCAGCAACACAACAGAATGTAAAGACTAAGGACCAAAAAGACCGAGTACTCGCATGCACAAGGCATTAAGTTCCCTGAAGACCTAGTTAATCTACTGCATCTTTTTGCTAATGTGTCTAAAAGAAGTCCCCAAATAAATGCTAAATTCAACTTTTTTAAAACTAATATTAACCCAGCACTTTGTGAATTACATCTTGGGAAACACTAGCACCTTTAGTCAAGAGCATTCTTATAGAAACAGTCTGTTTGGTTTGAAAATGTCTCAAAAACATGTTTTAATGCTTTTTAACTAATATGTACTTGGACGAAATTATATGTAGAATAAATTTGTCTCTTAAATAAGCAATAGTGGATGGGCGTGGCGGTAGCCTGTAGTCCCATGTACTCAGCTACTCACTTGAGCCCAGGAGTTTGAGGTTGCAATAAGCTGTGATAATGCCAAGGCACTCTAGCCCAGATGTGACAAAGCAAGACCCTATCTCAAAAAAAAAAAAAAAAAAATAAGCAGTAGAAATCTACTCTAGCACTTCAATGAAAAATGAAGGACATTCAGGGGAAGCATATGTGATTGCATTTAATTTTAACAACAATGTTTCCTAACAAAATTTTTATGATGAAGATATCATTTTTAACATGTAAGCAAACTGTAATAAATTTATCCAAGTTCATAGTGCTGTTCAGTAGTTGAGAATCATTTGAAAATAGATATATCCCTGAAATCTATGCTCTTTATACTATATTACAATGCACAATTTATCACATGCAAAATAATATGTATAGTGTGTCAAGATAATTTATTGTATAACTTGACAGTTATACTTGTCATTTCTGCTCAGGTTACATATGACTAACTCCTTAATATAAAAAAAATGGGCATACGGTGAAATTAAGTAGATTTTAACTGAATACCTCCTCAACCGTGGCAAACTTAATAAAAAGTGGCAAGGTAGACCTAGGTGCCTAAAAACAGCCATTCTAATGTGATTTTGTAAAATATATACATTTCAAAATGTAGTAGCAGCCCAGATGACAACAAACATATTCACATAGTCACTGTGACCTCTCCAAAAGCAGGGGATCATATACAAATTATTGTTTCTCTAGATGTCCACATGCTTAGCACACAAAAACACACACCCACAAAAATAATTATAAAATGTTGCACTTCTAAAATCCAACCCCAGATAAATTGAATATCACTCTTGAAAATTATAAACAAAATGTAATAGGATTTTCCACAAAAACAAGTCCATGAACTGAAACCATATTTTTTCCTGAGGCTGAAGTGAACTAAAAATTATTTACATAGATATCTATTCATCAATTGACAAAAATTTAAATTTAGAGTTAATGTATGCTGCCATAAAACACAAAAGGAAAAAATATATTTCTCTAAGCTATTAATGATATTAAATACATTTTTCAATTAGAATTTGTAATGTAGGTAAATACCTAACTTATTTTCAATTAACATCAAAGAAAGCTTTTTACATTTTGGGTTAAGTATGAAAAAAACTAGCTAGATATCTAACTAGATAATTAGGGTTCATCTCAGAAACACTGGGTGAATTTAACATGGTAAGCAAACAATATAATTGACCATATTAAAAGATAAGGAGAAAAATTAAACATGATTATTTTAATAGATGTATAAAAAGAAAAGGGATACAACTGAACACATTTCTATCATTATAAAAATATGCAGAATTACTCCATCTGACAATGTAAAATACATCTTATTTGTAAGTACACATGGAAAATTCATGAAGATAGATCATATTCTTGGTCACGTAACAAATCATGCAAATAATAATAAAAAAAATCACACAAAGTGTGATTCCTGACACAATGAAATGAAATAAACACCAACAGAATATAACTGGAAAATCCCGCAAAATTTCAGAATTAAGCAATATACTTTTAAAGTGCAACACATATTAGCTGTCGCACTTAAATTGCAAGAGATATTATCAGTATAGAAATAAAAAAGGTGATATAAAATTATAGCTATTTGTAGATGTCAGTTTGCTTACTTGGAAACCCAAGACCTCCAAATGTGTTTGACGAAATGTGTGCAAAATCTGTATGAAGAAAACTGAAGCAATCTTGAACATGTCAGCATGTTCACTTTTAGCAAAATAAATAGTTAATATAAATAATAAAATGTGTTGGATTCACATTATGAAACATCCTACAAGCAATTAGAGAGATCTGAAAACCCTACTTTTCATATAAGACCGGTTGAATGAATGTCTTTGGCAGCACTATGTATTAAAAGGATATAGCAAACATATCAAGTTGTGGGCACTGTGAAGAAGCTACAAAGCATCTTGGGTCAGATTGATAGAAATATAAATCCTATGAAATTAGATTGATGGAGAAAGGCAACATGGTTATAGAATAATAACACAAGAAAGACAAAGCATAATACTCTTCCAAAGTGAGTTTTCCCACCAAAATCTTGGACAAATCACAAACTATAGGCACCAAGGCCTACACGAAGACAGTGTTTAAAACAAGTTAGGATTATGGAAAAATTGTGCCATTATCTTCATATCATAGCTGTTAAGTCTGGTACTTACCTTCAAGATAAAGGCACAATAGTAACTTTTAAAATACAATAAAGATTTGCTGCAAAGATTCACAGAATGGGTATTAAATGCCAGGCAAAGAAACAAAACAAAATCTAGTTTTCATTTGGCTACTTTAAAAGACAAGAAACATGCATCCTTAGAAAATCCGTTTCCCATTTATCTAAAGGCAAGCCAGCTTCTTAAGGGGTTAAAATGGGAGTGGCACCACTCACTGTTACCCTTAGAAACTCACTAGCAAATTTTCGCTCTGTGTACCCATGACCTTATGCTATGCTGTCACGGAGGTCTGAGTTTCAAAGGGAGAATTGCCTCCACAAGGAGACACCCACAGTGATTCCACTGAACTGGAATATATATATATACATATGTATATATGTTTCCTATTGGTTCTGTTCTCTGGAGAACCCAGGCTCGTGCAATTGGGAAATGAGAAACTGTGGAAGGAAGCACTAGGGAAAAATAGTGTAATACCTCGTCTTGAATGAGCCCATCTATTTTCAAGTTTGGCAGAAATCAGAAAATTTGTAAGCCAAATATCTCTCTCTTTTTCTTTTCTACAAGCAGAAGTAAATAAAACCTGAACATACTTCATTTCTTCAATGTTCATTAAATTGTAGTCATTGCCTGTATTCTGCAGCATATCAGATTCAAGATCCCTATCTTGGCTCTTGATTAATTGGCCTGACCTGTTCTGGATTTATGGATATTATTTGCTTTCTCCTTTTCTGTGTCTCAACTTTTCAGTAACTGGTGGGACACTAGATGTCATGCGAGGACACGTCAGCATGATCGTAACACACTAGAGAGGTTTCCAATGGACAAGGTGGCCATCACCATCACCATGCTGCATATTTGTCCTGACAGACACTCCAGTAAGCCCGGCAGCCCTCCTTTGCTCCCCTTTGAATGCCCAAGAAACACTTCCAATGAAAGACAGAGCCCCAACTTCGTGCTTTCACTGGATAATTCTAAGGCTCAGGAAATAGTCTTTAATTAGGAATTGCCTGAACGCATGCTACTCATCCAATTATCTTGGAGTTGCCGCACTTTTGTTTGCCATTCAGTAAATCTGGGCTAACCAAGCCGCTCTGTCTATCTCAGGAAGTTTTTTGAGAATTACTGAATTCACAAATGAGAATTTTTTTTTTTTGCAAAGAGCTCTAAAATGAGAAATTTTATATCTTTTTGAGAAAATATTTGTCAGCCAAAGAATCCAAAACAATATAGTGGACTCTGATGCCTAAATTTAGAGCTTTTAAAGTTAATGATACCAATAAACCAAGGCTATTATAAAACAAAACTACAGCGTAAATGTATAAAATAATCTGATATAAGACTGCAGATGAATATTCAAAAATGAGAAATGAAGCTGTGAGATAAGCTAAATCATATTAAACATCTTCCATTGTGGAGAAAAGCTGGAAACTGATACTTTAAGTTTATATGTTAATATTATTTTAGTTATTTTAATTAAAAATTTGAAAGTATCTACTAGTAGATTTGCAAAAGGAAACCAGATTTTCCTTTCACTAGGGTAGATAAAATAGAATAAGAAATATATGTCAGTATAAAAGAATATGTTAGTAATAAAACTGGAACTTAAAAAATGAGAATAACAGGGAATAGAAATAACTACTTGCCCCTCCCCCTCACTATGTTGGCTCCTCTCCTTCTCATATGAAACCAGGGCCAAATCATTTGGTTGTAAGTTTTAGAAAATCTTCAACAAATATCCCAATGTTATTTATGTTTAAAAACTATTTCAGAGCATAGACATAAATGGATGATACTGAATTGATTATATAAGACTAAAATAAATGATAGAAATCTAGACACAGATGAAGAAAAAAAATTTATGATCAATTTCACCTGTGAATATGTTCACAAAGATCCGAAGAAGTAAGTAGTGTACTTAATGTGACATTTCAAATACAAACTATATCAAATGCTTCATTTTGTCTAATAGCAAACAATAATAATTTAAATATACACTGATAGGGAAATATTTAAGTAAATTAAACAAAAATATCTCACAATTACTTTTTAAATGAAATAGATTTATACAAACAAATATTAAAAAAATGTCTAGAACATATATTTTGATGAAAACATCAAGGAACAAAATAATATGTATGATACTCCCTTTTTGACAAATATACCTGTGCATGTGTGTGTATTATACATCTTGTATTATACCTCTATGCTAAATTTTTTTATAAAAATAGACCAACCATGATGATTACTCAGTAAATAAGGAATGTATATTTCTTCCAGAATATCCAAATTTCTTATAGGTATTTATAAATTTTTATTGTTAAAAACCATAATTTTTCCTCAGAGACTACATGTCAGAATAGCTATGGATTACATAAAAAAGTATCAAAAGTACATTTTCCTTCCCTTGGAGCAAGCTCAAATGCTTTAAAAAAAAATTTCAAGCCCATTTATATGAAAATCTCTGTGAGGGCATAACATAACTTCTACCCTGTGTAAGTTAAGTTCTCATGGTTAATGTTTCAGATTCTGGGCTAGGAGCTGTGGTTGCTTAATGTTAATGCCCCTGGTCTTCACGGGAGTATTAGTGTCATCGTTTTTAAAACGAACTGAAGTGTTTTGCTAAAATTTTACCAAGAATAAATAGCAAAGCCAAGATTTGTTCCAGGGACTCTGATTTAATTTCCCTAGAAGAAATAAACCTAAAATAAATAAATTATATAACATTTGATGAACACCTCAAAATTTAGCAGTAAAAATTGTAATGCACCTTTTATTAATAATTATCCAAATATTTAAATTGATCATAGGGATATGCTTGAGGAGATCTTAATATGTGTGGGATGATTATAGTGACCTCACAGGATTAGGTCATATATATTAAAAGAAAAAATTTCCTCTAGCAGTCTACTTATCACACAATATATTTTGTTTATTTCATAAAATGTAAACTTCCTAGGACAGCCTTTTGCTGAGATTTTGCTACAGTTCATGCTTTGACTTCAAAATTTAAAGTATTGTTAACCAAGATCCAGGAGGTTTTCTAAAGAACAAAATCGCTCCCAACATTGCCAATAAACTTTGTAATATACTGTGCTTCATTTCACCCAAGAACTTAGATTTCCTGGAAGCTGTTAAGCTTCTTCGTTTGATAGAGAAAAGACTTTCATAGATAACATAGCCATACCTTTATTTTGCCCCAGAGTGGTTTGGTAGTATTCTAGAGATTACTGATCATCTTTCCTCTATATCCTCTGTGTCCTCACAGAGCCTAGAATATAAAATGCAAGGAGCAGTCCCTGAATGTGAGGCTCATTACAAAGCAGAAGTTCCTCCTTTTGAATAGGAGACTAGCTCATAGCAATATGTTTTTGCTAAAAATAAATAATTGTGACCAATAATTATAAAATAAATAAGATTTCAGGCCGGCCGTGGTGGCTCACGCCTGTAATCCTAGCACTCTGGGAGGCCGAGGTGGGCGGATTGTTTGAGCTCAGGAGTTCGAGACCAGCCTGAGCAAGAGCGAGACCCCATCTCTACCAAAAATAGAAAGAAATTAATTGGACAACTAAAAATATATAGAAA
>CAUYSK010087334.1:0-12698 GCA_963575035.1 Avahi laniger | reverse complement strand
TTAATTTCTTTCTATTTTTGGTAGAGGTGGGGTCTCACTCTTGCTCAGGCTGGTCTCGAACTCCTGAGCTCAGAATGATCCGCCCACCTCGGCCTCCCAGAGAGCTAGGATTACAGGCGTGAGCCACCGCGCCCGGCCACTGTTTCTACGGTTTTAGATGTAAATCGTTACCAGTTTCCCCTACGGTGCAGCACTGTCTCGCACCCTCAGCCGTGCGCCAGGCCTGACTCCTCAGACACGAGATGTTGGATGCAGAGAGGTCCAGGGGCTGCGGTCGCTGGTCACAGGGTGATGCCGGCCACTGGTGGCAGTGTGGATGGGATATGAAAATAACGGCTGGAAAAGTCTGAGTGCTTGCGATGTGCCAGGCTTTTCTCTGCGAGCTTTTGATTGAATGTTTACAGTAATCCAGTGAGCAGGTGTGGGGGAACATTCCAGAGGGGTCTGTAGACCACGCCTCCCTGGGTCCGGTCACTCAAGCATCCAACCCTGATCTCTTCCCGGGCGTTTGCCCTTTGCCACCTCTCCTCTTCGGTGTCCATCCTTGGAGAGAGCCCCTGTGGGATGGGCACCCCGTGGCTATGACCTCCTGCTCTTCCCCAACACAGGCCTGGACACCCTGCACCCCACCTCTGCCCACCGGCAAACACGGGTGAACGTCTCGCTTCTGGAAGCTGCGCCTGCTTCCTCCGATTTGCTTAGACAGTCGTTCTTCGCTTTCAGCAACGTGACTTACTCCTTCCGAGGATCCAGAACGTGCCATACTTTTTGTAATGTGGGCGTCCTGAAGAGCTGTCAGCAACAGATCTGCGGGGGCCAAGGCCTCCCCCAGCAGCTGGAAGGAACTGGACAAGAAACAATACCGGAGAGTCCAGAGCAGGGTGTTCGATCGCACCAACAACCGCGAAATGCAGCGCTTGCCTCCCTCCTCCCCACTGTCAGTCAGCCCGGGGTGGGCCCTGAAAGGATGTGGCCCCCGTGTTGCCTACAGGCCGCAGCTGGTGCCGTAAGGAACGTGCCTGTCTCATCACGTGGAGAGACGCGGCGTGCAGGTGGCTGGTCGAGGACTGAGTTGAGCCGCGATTCCTCGGCACACTGCCAGTGCACACGATCATCTGAGGCCATGTATGGAGCCCTCCAAGGCCACCCCACCGCTGCCTCCTGCATACCCCATCAAGAATCCATTTGCCCCAGATCGTGCCTGAGCAACGCGCACTTTGCTGCTGTGGGCAGAGGAGGGTTTTCAGCCCCACGGCCAGGCCAACCAACCTGTCGGACACGCCGTTGCTCCAAACCTGTCTCTCCCTTCTGCCCTCCTGCACTTCCACCCTGTTCTGCACCTGGGAAACTGCCTTGCAACAGCCCTGTGTCATTCGTGTCCCCAAATGCCTTCTTTTTACGCAGTTTGCGGAGTCCTAGCTTGCCCATGCATGCCCGGGTGGGCAGAAAGCACACGCACAGCAAAGCCAGACACACCAAGTCCCTCCGGCAAGACACTTCGCCCTGGAAGGTCTGTCCTGCCGTGCCCGTGGTGTGAGCACACTAGGAAGGTTCCGGAATGACATCACAGGATGTCCAGCCACAGCAGCTTCAGGGCCTCACGCGTGGGGATGTCCCAGCGTCCCGCAGGCGGATGTTCGTAGATCCCTAGACTCCGAGTCCGCAGCTGCTGTCATGGAACAGCAGAGCCTGAGACCACGGCACCTACTCCCCACAGTGCCGCAGGACGGGAGCTCCAGGGCCAGAGCACCCGCAGACGGGGTGTGAGCTGGGGGACATCCCTTCGCTCGTGTGGGGACGCCCACGGCCTTGCACTGCAGTGAGATCGGGGTCTCGGGGCTTGTGCTGCGGCTGGAGTGAAGCGGCATGGCGGTGCCTTCACTGAATTCCCCCTTTCTTCACATCGTGACCCTCCCTGACCCGACACATCCGGTGTCGCCTGCAGAATCCGCTCTGAGGGATCCGCTCAGGGGCCTCTGCATTTCCTGTTTTGCTTCTTTTCCACTCTCCGCATCTTCCAGCTCAGGTATTTGTTGGTTCTGACGGACGCTCAGAGGTGCAGGGCACTCGTTCTCTCTCCGTCCTCACATGCAGTGGGGGCTCCTTCGCTGGGGTTGGGGTGCCCCTGCCAGGGGCCACCCTTGCGCACGGCCTGGGGGACCACGGTGGAGCCCAGGGCAACGTCACTGTTCACGGCTTTGCGGCGTGTACAGCCCCCTCACAGAGGCTGTTGGGCCCCTGGGGAGGGTCCCCACATCCCCGAGGGCCGCGTGTGCCCACCGTCCTGCCGTCGCTGACGCCTGCGGCGGGGGGATCGGAGCCCTGCAGTCCCAGGGTCTGCTCCCTACCGAGCTGCGGCGCCAGGCACACGTGGGACCTAACAGAAGCCAGAGGAAGCTTCCAGACTGTGCGCCGAGTGTCCCTGTCCCAGTCCATGCCCGCTCCCATCTGCAGAGGTTGAATAGGAGGCCACAACCATCTCACGAGATGCGTTTAGCTGGGTGTGCAGGGATTGGTCGTCTTATAACTGGAAATGCAGTGATCTCTCTACAGCGGGCGCTGCTCTGTGGGCACCCCAGGTGCTAACCCAGCCGTCCTGCTGGTCCTCAGCGGGGCTCATCAGAGTCACAGGGCCGGGAAGCCAAGCACGGCCCCCAGGGCCTCCCTCCTAGAGCACCTGCTGGGCTTGGGGGCCACCCTGACCCCCCAGTCAGCACCCGAGGGAGGGACTTGGGGGGCCATTGCCCTCCAGGCCTCTTACACTCCCAGATCTCTGTTTTGGAAACTGCCTTCCGGAACTTCAGTCTACCACAAGTACCTACATTGTACGTCTGTTTTATTGCTTTTTAAAATCCAATTTAAAAAGTCAGTGACGTAGGAAGATCCTGTTTCCTGGTTTCCTTGCTCTGCGGCACCCGGCCTGACAGCGGAGGGAAACCGAGCGAGCACGTAGGCGCCCTCAGCCGCAGTCCTGGTCCTAGCCCACCAGGTCCTGCGGCCGAGGGGACTGGCGGCACCTAGTGGCTGCATTGCTGAACTACAGACACGGTTTCCGGGGCCCCAGCATGGAGTCACTCACTGATTATCAGACAGAAGTGGTTCTGGGTGCTGCGCGGGGAGAGATACTGTCACCATCGTCTCGCACAAGCTGGAGATGGACAAAGGTTTCAGAGAGAAGCTGGGGACTCGTTTGCTCCAACCCCTCACCCAAGACCTGCCAGTCCGCTGATGCCCACTGGGTGTGGCCTGGGCTCCATGGGCCGCCGAGCCGCACCTGCGGAGTCGGTCACAGCAGCAGGGCGAGGCCGGGCCATAGAGCCTGGGTGTGACACTCACGGCACAGACAGGGACTCTGGTTACCCTGGGACAGTGGACCTGTGGCTACGTCCGCCTAGGTCACTGCCCATCCCTGTGGCCAGGCGCTCTGCCCGGCAACCCTGCTGGGATGTCACGGGTGGGTGCGAGGGGCAGCCGTCCCCTGGAAGTGAGGACACTGGGCAGGTGCAAAGGCCGTTCCGCCCTAGGGTGGGAGATGGGACCACAGGAAGTCAGGTCCAAGCACTGAATGGACCCAGAGATATGAGTGGCAGGTGGAAGAGAGTGGCCACGAGGGCAGAGGTGACCTTTGGGCACGGAGAGGGTCTGGCGGGGCTGGGGCCTCCGCCGGAGCTGGTTACCTGGAGGCAGGAGACGGGGGCTGGGTGAGGACACAGGGGCTTGGTTACAAAGGGCTTTCTAGTCTGTCATGCGCTTGGGGCTCATTCGTGGGGGTACTTTGGGGTACAAATGGGGTTTGAGCTAAGATGATTGTTGAGGTTTGATCTTCCAAAGACAGCTGTGGTTCTCCTGTGAACTGCGGAAATTCCTGCAGAAGGAAAACAGTGAAGAGGCCGTTGTGACAATCGGAATGGAAATGACTGTCCTTGCACCGGGCGCTGGCTGGAACTAGAGTTACGTCACGTGGTCACGATGACTTTTGCCATTTTTGGGCTGGAGAACTCAGGATGTCCCATCCGGCCTCCAGAGCCGACATCTCGTCTGGGCTCAGTTTCCTGTGCAAACGGAGGGGATTAGAACTGATAACTTCAAAGATGCTTTTCTTTTCTACAATTCTATATTTCACACTATCTAATTAAATATAAGAAAAGGCTCTTGCTCCTGCCCCCAGAAAGGAGGTAGAAATGGGTGTGTAGCTGTTCTGTCCTGTGGGCCAGGCCTTTCCTGGTCTCTGTGCAGATTATACTGAAATACCATTTCAGTGTTAGCTTCACATCCATTTTGTTGTATTAAAGTACCATTAATATAATCCGTGCTCGAATCTAACTCCGCACGTCTCAGAGCGACTCTGCTTGAAGGGACACCCAGGCAGGTCCAAGCCCCTCCCTGGGCCTCCTCGCATGTGGGGCGACGGTGCTCTCAGCGCTGCTCCCACCAGGCCCCAATGACTCCTTCGCCACGGCCATCTGCCCAGCGCTCAGCAGCTCCAGCAGTGACAGTCGACATGTGCTCAGCACCGGAGTGTGTGACGGTGACGTGCATCCAGCGTTTCAGAGGCAAATGGCTAATGGTGGATTCTGAACAGTGGGAAGGGAGGCATCCACTTTTTCTGATCTGCATTTGCTCATGAGCTTTGCAAGTGCAAGGTGTATACTCCGCGTTCTAAGTTCTTGGGTTAAATGCTGTCTTTTTAAACCAAAGGTAAGCAAATCCCGTGTCATGTGCCTGACGCGTATTCATTGCAACGTTCTTCAGAAGCAGTTTCCACTCTGACGTGCCATTGCTGGGGTCACTGTTAAAGAGTTAAGAAGAATGCGAGTAGGAGATCAAGGTTAGGTTTTTCCGGAGACTTAACGACACGATGAAGGGTGTGTTATGAGAACGTTACCAAAGCGATAGGGTTTAAACCCTGAAACCTATGGAAGCCAACTGAAAGATGCCGGATAGTTTGTTTTTAACGCTTCTCCCATCGAAGTCGTAAGGCTGGAGTCTTACAGACTG
Organism: Avahi laniger; assembly: GCA_963575035.1. Lineage (NCBI taxonomy): Eukaryota > Metazoa > Chordata > Mammalia > Primates > Indriidae > Avahi > Avahi laniger. The sequence continues at coordinate 7,700 of CAUYSK010087334.1, read as the reverse complement.
TAGTTTTAAACCATCTGTATGGGAAGCTTTTTATATGCTGCTGGGAAATGAATCAGTTTGGAAGTAATGCATTTTAAAAATTATTATTTATTTCTTCTTTTCTAATTAAAAAAAACACTACAGCAAAATCAGGGGATAACGTGTAACAAACAGACATGAAACTTCACCTTAGATGAGCAAACAGAAACGTTCACGCCAGACTTTAGAGCACGTGTGGAAATAAATCGTTGCACAGGGACGGGTGTCCTCTGTGTCCCTCCCAGAACCAGCGCCGTCCGCCCCAGCGGCCTTGAGCATAGGCGCGAGGAGTCCACCTTCTTGCGCTGTACGTGTGCGCGTGCTCACTGCACACACTGAGTGTTCACTGCAGTGATCTGCCTGCTCGAACACGGATCTGACGTTCCGGACTTTGCTTATTCCGTGACTCTGGCGACGCAGAGAGAATGTGGGAAGGTGCCAGGTGAACTCGGCCGTCCCGTTCTGGGGGACACTGATCTCCCGGGAACCAGGTAACAAGTCAGCAGGTCCTGGATGGCTCAGTGGACTTTGCCCTCTCACAGCCGGAGCTCCGGAGTCCAGCGTCAAGGCACCCGCGGCTCTGCCCCCTCGGAGGCGTCAGGGAAGGGAGGACCTTTCTGGTCTCTGGGGCCCCCGGGGCTCCTGGGCTTGTGGCTCTTAAAGGCCACGGCTGGGGTCTGTCGAAATCCTGGCTCCACTGCTGTGGTCTCCCCTTACGTAGCGAGGTGCACACTGCTGGTTCTGTTTCTCCGGAGGCCTCTGACCGGTGCCCGGCAAGGGGAGGTCAGCCCCAGCCAGGGCAAGAGGGGCCGCATCTCCTGTCCGAGGGGCTTCCGCTGAGTTTGGGGGATGAGAGTCACAGCCCGCTTGGCTTCTGCTCATGGGTCCCCGTTCTAAGGTTCAGGGTTCAGGCCTCCCTCAGCAGACAGTTCAGTCAAACCTCCCTCGTTCCTCACCTGGACCTGGACCTGGACGTGTAAAGCCACGGCCTTATTTTTCTCCTCCCACATCTCTACACTCGCGGCGGCATCCAAGCCGCGCCGCGGCTCCCGCACCCTCGCGCCCACCCACTGCTCTGCGACGGGCACGGCGGGGCACAGCAAACTGCCGGTGGTGGCTGCGGGTGCCGCTGTCAGCTGTCAGAGCCCGCTGGGTGCACGACAGAGGAGGCCGAGAGGTGGGCATCGCCTGAAGCACCGCGGTAAACATCGCTGCCGGCAGAACACCGGTCTGGGTGAGTCCGAGACACGTGGCTGGAAGGGGACCGTGGGGAGAGCTCACCAGCAGGTCCTTGCAAACCGGATCACTTCCCACGTCGCCGTTTCCTTCCGTGTTTCCCTGCATTTCACTTCAACTCAGGCACACAAGTGTGCCGATGCCGCCCGAGGAAGGGAAGTGCAACACCTCCGATAGACCAGTAAACTGTGCGGGCGGTTTAAAGGGAGTTGTTCAGGTGAGAATCGCAGTACACACTCCAGTGTCTTGTCACACGCTTTCCTGACTAATCCCCGCTCCCGTTCCGGGTGAAAAGCTCTCTCAGTCCTTCTGCCATGGGGCCTTTGCCGTCTCTTTGCCACTGAGTGACAGTGCTTAGGTGGCCAACGCTGTCACCCTCGGTGATTGTTCCACGGTGCCCGGAGCATGCTGCTGCCATTGGGCACAGGGGACGTGGGCGACTCCCGGGCCATGCGACACCTGGGTAGGTGATTCTCAGATCTCCAGGTGTGCTTTCTGGGGAGCGAGACCCCACTCAAAGCCTCAGTGGGGGACGTGCGGGGGCTGTGCAGTCTGGAAACGGTGGCCCATCTCCGGCAGTGCTGCCGCGCTCCGTGGTGAGCTCCTCTCTCCGCCGACTCCAAGCCCATTCACCTGCTTGAGCTCAGTCAATAAAGTTATCACGTAATTATCATCAACTGGTCTTTAATTATTAATTGTCACCTCTGGGGCTGTCTGTGGACCCAGCGCTGTATTTCATCTGAAAGTGGGACCCAGATTTGACAGATAGGGAAGCGTGGAGGAGATAATCAGTGCCACCATGAATAATTGAGCTTTAATAATTTTTGCTGCGTTTAGAAATCATTTCCCACACTTGTTACATGACCAAGTGCCTGGAGCTGAGAAGTTGATCAGATTCATCCCACACTTGGAGAAACTCTGCAGCCCGACTGAGAGCTGGGATAGCTTTACTGGAAGGAAGCTGGCGGTAGGGGATGTCTGGGGACCTGCGTCCCTTGGTGGCACTGTGGGACACACAGCACCGCACAGGCAGGGAGGGCTTCTTGCACCAAGGTGGAGAGCACGCTGAGGACAGAACTGCTTCCTTGCTTCCTACAAACGACTGTGTTATTGTTTATCTAAATTATAAAGGCAGTATTTATTTATTGTAAACAAATCCAAAAAGATTTGTAACAAGTGTCCAAAAAGATGCACCAAGAAGAGTAACTACCCCCTCCCCGGTTGGGGCCACCCTAGAGGGACAGAATGGACCATCACCCAGCATTCGGATCGATGTTGGATCGGTTCCGCTGCACGACAAGAGGGTGCGCACAGGCTGACCTCAGTCACGAGGCCTCTGGGGAGAACAGCAGGATCCCACGCTGTTCTGAAAATGGCTTGAGAGAGCCGCGAAAGACAACGGACATTTCCTTTATCGTGCTTGGGGGGCTGGGGTGGAGGTTCTCATCTGTGGGCAGGGGCTGTGTGCTCGAATCTCCCACTGTGTTCCAGAGGGGGCACCCAGGCTTCTGACCAGCCTGACGGATGTGGGACAGAGGAGGAGAGGGCATGGCTTAGCTGTCAGCAAACATCAAAGGTGGAGTCAGACTTGATCACATCTCTCTAGCCCTCTCACTCCAGAGGGACCATTGTTAGCATTTTCCAGAGCAGAGATATTCTCTATGTATATAGAGAATCTATATATGTATATGTATATATCTATATATGTATATAGATATTCTCTATGTATATAGTATATGCACATACTTACATGTGATGTGTACCTCTGTTCATCCACCCACACACCCATCCACCCATTCGTCCATCTATCCATTCGTCAGTCCATCCACTCATCTATATATCTATATATGTATATAGATATTCTCTATGTATATAGTATATGCACATACTTACATGTGATGTGTACCTCTGTTCATCCACCCACCCACACACCCATCCATCCATCCATCTACCCATCCACTCACCCACCTACCCATCCACCCATCCACCCACCTATCCATCCACCCAACCATCCACCAACCCACCCATTCGTCCATCTATCCATTCGTCAGTCCATCCACTCACCCACCTACCCATCCACCCATCCACCCACCTATCCATCCACCCAACCATCCACCAACCTACCCATTTGTCCATCTATCCATTCGTCAGTCCATCCACTCATCTACCACCCACCCACCCACCCATCCATCCATCCACCCATCCATTCACCCACCCACCCATCCATCCATCCACCCATCCACCCACCTACCCATCCACCCAACCATCCACCAACCTACCCATTCGTCCATCTATCCATTCGTCAGTCCATCCACTCATCTACCACCCACTCACCCACCCATCCATCCATCCACCCATCCACTCACCCACCTACCCATCCACCCACTCACCCACCTACCCATCCACACATCCACCCACCCATCCATCCACCCAACCATCCACCAACCCACCTATCCGTCCATCTGCCCATCTACCCTCTTTTAATGTAGAAACATCACCACATTACATGTACTGTTCTGAATTTGTTTTTCCACTGATTAACGAATCTTGCGGTGACACACGTCTGCAGCTCCATCTGCTTCTCCTTCTGGCTGCCTGGTGTCCACAGCCCACCGATGGTGGCCCCTGGTGATTCCATTTTCCCCATCACAGATAACCCTGGTACTCCTGCACCTGTGCAGGTATGCTGCTGGAATACACTCGTGGAAATGTGATTGCCAGGTCACAGGATATGTGCATCGTAAGTTTTGATGGATATGATCAAACGGTCTTCCGAAACTCTGCCCTAGAACACTCCATGGACAACAGGTACCAGAATCTCTGTTTTCGCTACCTGAGTCAGTGGGGGTGGGAGGGGCATCACAGAACAACCTGCCAATCTGAAATACAAGAAAACCTGGCAGCATTAGCTTGCATCTTTCCAGATATTTATCAGATGTTTTACTTCTTATTACTCTGAATCACCAGTTTTTCTCAGGTCGATCCCTCTTTTCTCATTACTTTGTGAAAGACTCTTCCACAGCATACGCTGAAGGTATGTTTTCCAGTTTGCCCTTGACTTTGTGTATGAAAGGTTTTGCTTTAAAGAATTCTTAGGTATCCCAAGATTGAAATTCACAGTTCTGTGTAATGGCTGCTTGTCATGCTCTGTTTGGAAAGCCTGCCGCGAGTGAAAGACTGGTTGTTTATTATCCGTGCCTTTGTTTTTATAGTTCTTAACTCTTACACGTGAATTGATGCTCCAACAGGAATCCTCTACTGTAGGCAGGAGGCGGGACGTCCCCAGATTGTCTAATTAGCTGGCAGGTTGTCTCGGTGCCCTTTATTCACTTGGTGGCTCAAAATGCCATGTTTATCACACTCGTCATTCTGGACTCGGTTCCACTCAGGGCTCTGTGCTCTATGCCGTTCCACGCGAGGATGTCTCTCCTGTCTCATGCAGTTTTATTGATTGTTCTTTACGATATATTTTGACGTTCAAGGAGGCGGCTCCTCTGCACCCTCTCTCTAAAGCTTTCCTGGCTATTTACAGCGGTTTATATTTCTGGAAGATCTTTAGCACCCTTATGCCGCGTTATGAAAGCTCTCGTCCTACCAGCAAATGACAAAGATTCTGCTGTTAATTTAAATCTGGAATGCATATGAAACATAGGTACATTTGAGTAGAATTCACATCTTTTTAAGCTGAGTCTTTTCTGCTAAAACAAGAGTCATTGCAATTTATTCAAACATTGTTTCATGTCTATACATAATGTTTCAATGTTTTTTCTAAATAGGTCCAGTATTTTTCTTAAGTTTATGTATAGATATTTTAGAATTTTTGTGAACTGAACTGTTTCTTCCTTTGTATTTCTAATTGGTTATTATTTTTAAATAGGAAAATTATCGATTTTGTGTTTTAAATTAGAAACCAGGCATTCACTGAACTTTCAGTTTGTTTCACATTTTTACTGTTTGTTTTCTGGGTGTGATATAACCCGTAAGAGCAATAATTCCTGCTCGTTCTGACACCATCGTGCTGTCACTGTGTAACCAGGGCAACCCCCACCGTCCTCAGATGCTACTTAAAGGAACACTTGGAGGGTTCTGTGAGGCCAGGCCGAGCACTACCCAGAGATGGCGGTCGGCGGAGGCCAGGCCGGGAGAGGACGGAGTCCCGCAGCTGCCCAGCGCCCCGCCCTGCCTGCTGTGCGCACTGGATCTGGGAGAGGTGGCGGCCGTGCGCCCGGCGGCAGCTCAGGAATGGGGGACATTGCGAGAGGCCGTGACAGAGAAATCTGCTGTCTTTGGGGCTCTGAGTGCACATCTGGGAAATGGGGCACGGTTGGCGGGGGGTCCCCTTTTTCTTCTAGGGCACATGGGTACGCCCCTGTGTGGGGTCACTTTCATATTTTATAAAATAGAGGTGAAGAAACAGCTGGCTAAGTATTCAGACACGTGAGTTTGTGTCAGACACAGAGACGCTCTGAGAACAAGGCAACCCCTTGCCCATGCAGCTGTTGCGGTTCTGTGCCCAGCGTGGGGCACTGACTGGTTTTCATCAACTGGCAGGAAGACACACTGAAGGGATCAGGGTCTGTCCCGCCAGCCCCTCTCGGTCCCAAGGGCAGGACCGCGTTTCTGCCGGGGCTCGGGGCCTCCCTGGCCGTCGCACCACACATAGGACACCCAGGCCGGTGCAGGCGCTGCAACCGCCCTGCGGAGCCGGGTCAGGTGTGCCCGGGGTCACTCAGAATCTCGAGACCCCGAGGTGCCGTTCAGGCAGGACGTCTGTGTTTTCACTGACCCTGTGAGCCGTGCTGTGCTGCCACGGCTGCTCTCCTCTGTTCGGCAGGACAGCTCGCAGCCACGGGGGACTCGCCGTGTCCAGGGCTCCCCTCCGCACGGTCCCCGTTCTTCTCCCTCCCTCCCACCCCCTGGCAAGTCCCACCGACTCTGCTCCAACCACACCCCACACCCGTCTTCCTTCACCTCTCTGTGCCCCAGGGGTCCAGCGATGTCAGCTTCTGCGGGGCCACTGTGGCGAGTTTCTATTCAGCACTCGGACCCCGTTCCTGCCATCAGACCCTCCAGCAGAGTTCTGCTGCCGTCGGAAAGAATCCCGCCCCGTCCTGGACCTGCGAGTCCCCTGGTCTGGCCTGCCTGCGACTCTGGCCTGGTCGTGTGCCCAGCGCATGCCTGCTGCCCTCCTCCACGAGAGCCTGCCTGGGCCTTCTTCCCGTACGCACACCCGACTCAGCCTCCGAGAGGCTCTCCTGGTCGCCACTGACCTCTCCCACCCCCGGGCTGCATGTGGTCGCCCGTCCGCCTGGTGGTCAGGGCTGTGGCCCCGCGGGCAGCTCTGCAGGCGCCCTGGGCCGGCACGTGGTGCGGAGCTCTCAGCGTCTGTGGCACGTACCTGTGACAGACGCAGTTCCCTCTGTCCTCTCATCGTCTCGTTTGTGTGTTAGCCTCCCTTTTAATCGCCAGGTTTACAAAAGTTCCAGAGGCTTCTTTAAAAGTGGGCTCGGGCACTGTCCACACATTCGCCGAGCTGAGTTTACTTTGCTTGCCGGCTCCCACTTTCAGCCGCGAAAGCACCGACGGCAAGATGAGTTTAAATCTCGGTGTTCGCAAAGCGCGAGACACGGCAGGAGAAACGCCTGACTCCAGCCCGGCGCCACAGGGTCCCGTCAGGTTGGCGGCTGAGAGCCAGGCCAGAGACCGACGGGGCAGGCTGGAGCCCGGACGGGAGCAGAACCCACCGCGAGAGGGTGTGGCCCCAACAGCAGCTCTCAGCCAGCGGGGCAGCCGATGCTGCCCTGGCCCGGTGGACAGACCACTTCGTCGTGACTTTTCCCCCAAATCACCACAAGTAAAGACTTTTCCCTGATTAATTAATGAATTACCAGGCTTGACTGGGCACTCACCACCCTCTGTAAAGGCTGAAAGTGCTTCTTTCCACCTTCCAGGTTCGGTGCACAAGGGTGCTGCAACTTGCCCTCCGTCCCTATGATTAAACGTGTCCGTAAAGCTTACTTTGTAAGTTCATAATTCGTATTCTGTGCACAATTGCTTCTCCTTGGTCTATAATTTTTTTCACAAAAGTACACGAAATAATAATACAATACCATAAAAACATTAAATGCCAGTAAATGAAATCATAAGAGAACCTGTTTAGACACATACTTCACAGGTGGTCGGTGTGGAGTGGAGACAGCTGCTGTGATATGGCTGCTTTGCTTGAACGTGTGCAGGAGTGTGTGTGTGTGCAGGAGTGTGTATGTGTGTGCATGTGTGTGTACATGTGTGCAGGAGTGTGTACGTGTGTGCAGGTGTGTGTATGTGTGTGCAGGTGTGTGTATGTGTGTGCAGGAGTGTGTACATGTGCAGGAGTGTGTACGTGTGTAGGTGTGTGTATGTGTGTGCAGGAGTGTGTACGTGTGTGCAGGAGTGTGTACGTGTGC
>CAUYSK010087333.1:0-34132 GCA_963575035.1 Avahi laniger | reverse complement strand
ATATTTTTCTGGAGACATCACTATCAAGGTTAATAGGGTGTCCAATGAAAGAAGCTAAAGCCTGGGCCCTCAATTGTGACGTTCCTGAAACCTTAAAGGGAAATATGCTTCAGAATAGAAAATATTGGTATTGAATCTAGGCTGAACCATCGCCCATTTGCCACACTCTTCACCAGTTAGTCCAGCCTCTCAGTAAAAATCCCTGTTCCATTACCCTGAGAACTGCTCTTATTCCCAAGTTCTTTTCCTTGCTTGTAATAACTGGGTTTATGCTACAAAGAGGGAGGGGAGAAGAAATGCTCTAGTTCTTCTGCGGTCATTTGCTTTCCATCTCTTGCAACTATAGATGCACTAGAGTGCCACCCTCCAACCTGGGCAGACCTGGCATGAAACTGCTTAACTTTTTCTTTGCATTAATGATGGAATGGGCAGTGGTCCTGTCAAGACAATGTCATGATGAGAAAAAAGCACACTAGAAAGGCTTTTTCCCAGCCCATCCTCTATCATACATAAATCTCATCTTGGAGCTGCTGTTCCCTGCTACACCAGAATGCATTTGTCTTCTCTTTGCAGGGATTTCTCAATGTTGGTGCATTATTTTTTCAGATTGATCAATCTCACCTCTTTTTTCTCACATCTGTGGCATATGCAGGATTGGATTTGGGAGAGGAATAAAAAAGATCCTGTGTTATTCTGATATCTTGTCACGAATGGGAAGTCTCCATAACACTTTTAGGTAAGAGGTATCTTGGAAATATCAGAGATCAGAATGACTAACTGTAGTCATGAGATTTGATAGTACCAAGTTTTTATTTAAGGAAAATGAATCCTTTTATATCTCATGTGATTAAAATGCCTTAGAAATTAAATGACAAATTTTAGTTGAATGAATGAATGAGTGAATGCAGTTTGTTTTTCTGCACTGGAATATGTGTGGGGGGTATTGTTGTAAATGCTCCTGCTCTCATGCTTCCATAGGCTTCGGTCAATTTCATGTATGACCACAAGAGGTGTTGAGAAAATCCCCTTAACCATCACTTTGAAAACATCATTCAAACTACAATAAGAAGTCATTTAACATTCAACATCGTTTTGCATTGACAAAAAAGAACAAGAAGAGCGATGGATAACAGAGAGAAATTGCAATCCATTCATTTAATTAACATGTCTTAAGTCACACACCAACACTATACTACACACTAGGATCACAAGCATAAGTTAAATATAGTGAATTCATAATTTAATATGAATCTGTGAGTACAATAATTTTGTCTGTACAGTAATAAAGATAAGCACCGAAGGCGATAAGAGCACACTGAAAGGGGTCCCCAGTTCCTGCTGATGAAGTCGCAGAGTGGCTGAAAAGGTCTCCAGGAAGAGAATCATGGAAATACATAAAAGCTCAGGGTATGCGCGGAACAGTGAGCCACGCGATGTGGCCAGAGTGCAGCGGCGTGGAGAGCAGGAGGGCAGAGGACGGCAGCTCCTCAGGAAGCGGGAGATTTAGACGGGGTCAGAGGACAGAGTTAGATGCCATCATAAGGAACTCATAAGGAACTCAAGCCTTTGCCTAAGTTATGGGAAGCCTTAAAATTGTTTTAAGATAAATTTTTTAAGATGGCCTAACCACGTTGACTTATTTTCATGCTACCATGAGCTCAGTCTCTTTGAAAAAGTCTGTGGGAACTTGAAAGTTGTTGATTCATTCAAGTAATCAGCATCCCTAAGAGGTCAGCGTAAGGGGGTGGTGTAAACATACACTGTGCAGTCAGACACGCCTGGGTTTTGAATCCTGCTTGATTCATCTGCCCAGCAAGCTACGTGACCATGAACATGTGGCTTAAACTCTCTCAGTGTCAGTTATTTATGTAGTGGTATCTTATCTTATGTGACCATTAGGTGGTTTAAATGAGGTAGCCCAGTAGATGTTCAATAAATGTAACATTTTAAAGAGAGCCATTTGGTATACCGTTTATGTTATAAAACGATAGTTTAAAATCAAAAGGTTGATCCTCTAGTCAGAGAAATTCTTTCTTTATTCTCTTATGGAAGTGATTGATTCATGTCACATATTTTTAGAAATGAATTTGACACATTGTAGATGCTCAGTAAACCCTTGTTGAAATAATAAATATATGTTTTACTATAAAAGACCACATTTTTCTGGACTAAAGGATCACTATGATGCTGCCAAGTTAAATAGCATAACTTATATAATTATTTCTAAAAGTGTTTTCAAGACATTTGCACTTTATTTTAATCCCTAAAATATCCCCCACCCCTCCCGTCCATCCTAGAGGACAAAATGTCTTTCTTTCTTGTTTAGCTGAGGCTCAAAGATAGAGTTATACTTTAAATCAAGGTTTCCCCACACCCAAGTAAATGCCCTTGCCAATAGTGTCTCATGGTACTTCTTCTTCCTTTTCCATATCTTAGGCCAATGGGCCTTTTCGTGGAAACTTACTAGAATTCTTTTTGTCAATAAGAGATCTAGCGATGAAAGCTGTGTTGTCCTGGTCTCCTAAATCTCTGGGAGAGAAGTTACTCTATGTGCAAAATGCATGCAGCTGTCAGAGCAATAGGCTTTGGAGTAGGCCAACAATTTTACAGTTAAAGGCCAGATGCGATTGAAAGTGTCGACAAAAAACAGGGTCACAGGGTCAAGTGCCGATTTTCCAAATCAATTTTTAAACGGTCTCTGATGGTTAGGGCAATGGCAGTATTCATACATTTCTTGGGGGAACAGAAGCTAACATAATTCATCTCAGCTTAAAAATCTTGCCCATGAGGTATTCTACTTGATTCATCTCTTCTTTTTTCCCCTGCATATTTAAAAACATTTTGGAGGGGAACTGTGGGAATCATCTTCCCCCAAACACTGGCAGATCTTTTTAATTCCATTAATGGAAGCTTGGTGCCCGTTCAAAATGCTTTTGTTAAATATTATCCTAACTGGTGCCTTTATTTCCAGAATTCCATTGGCACAGAGTTTAGAACCCAGTTCTCTGCAAACATGTTAAAAGGTAAGTGGTCATTATTTTTTCTCTCTTCTGGCTGTTATCTGGGGAGTTCTGAACTCAGAGTAGTTGCTGAATGGTGCTGTCCTACATGAAAGAATATGGGGAGGGAAGTTCCAGCTTTTTGCTTTTTTGCTTTTTTTCCAGGGAGTCACAGCAAAGAGCTGTGGTTCTGGATAATTTCCCATGCTCATTCTTTTCAAAATGAGGAATCCTGAAATTCAGCCTATAGTATGAAATTACTCAAATTCCAATCTTCTTTCCAGAAAATGGACAAAGCAGGATATATTTTGCATTGCGAAGTAGGCAAAAACAATTGTTTCTTCCCAAGCTCAAATACACAGTGGTGCCTATGTACCACCCAATAATCTCACACGGCTTTCATCTCCGCTGTGTGCACCTAGAGACAATGACACAAAAAAACTGGATTCACTAGTCCTGGGGAAGCTGGATGAGACCGCAGCTGACTCTCAGGAGGAATAATCAAGCACATTAAAGGGAAATTCTTTCTATTTCCTTTATGAAAGAAAGTTTCATAGGGGAAAAAAGAATTCATAACTAAAGGCCATCCTGAAGTTCTCACATGGACGCCGGGACTGCTCTTGCTTAATTATTTATACCATTTATGGCCACCACCTGTTTTATCCATTTGGACAACAAATATAGAATAACTGTTGAATTTGAAATTAAAAAAAAAAAAGAATTACACCTATTCTTCAGCGTCTTTCTAACCAATTTGCTGAGAATATTTTCTCATATGATCTAGTCCCTTATAAGCAAATGTGAATGTGTAATGAACATGAATAGCAGTTCTAATCTTACATTTGATTTCTGAATCAATGCCACTGGCATGAAAGTCCCAAATTATTGGATGTACAGGGGTAGTCTACAAGGTAAAGGGGACTCAGGCTTCACTTGATGTTCAGCCTCCACCCTTACTACTAGATAACATGGCATGCCTCCCTTTCAGGTAGTAAAACAGTATTTTGGAAGGGGTCTTAACATACAGAATCCATTATCAACAAACATGGGACCTTCAGGATGCAAAACAAATGTCCCAATTTCTTTCAATACCTACAAACACAGCTAGGTATAATAGGATACGATAAGTATAATAGCATGGGGGTAAATGGGGATCCACGGTGAGCACATGGCCATCAGCTCAGCCTGAGGATGTCAGGACTACTTAGCACAGAGCATAAATTTAAGCTAGCTCCTGGGTGATGAATGGCAATATTTTCTGCAGTGAAAGAAAGGAAAGTGTGGTGGCCAGAATGTGAAGATGACCTCAACGATCTTGCCCTTTTATTATTCCCTCCCATTGGCGTGTGGAGTCTGTAAATATAATGATATATTACTCCCACGATTGCATGGTGTGTATGGTAAAAGGGATTTTGCAGATGTAAGTAAGGCCCCTAATCGGTTGTGTTAATCAAAAGGAGGATACCTGGTGGGCCTTGTCTAATTAGTTGAACCTTTAACAGGGACTGGGCCCTTTCCGAAGTCAGAGAGATTGGAAGTGTGAGAGGGTCGATGGAGGGGCTACATAGCAAGGACCTGACAGTTGCCTCTAGAAGCTTATCACAGCTCCCACACAACAGCTAGCAAGACCACAGGGACCTGGGCTCTACAGCTACAAGGAAATTAATTCTACCAACAAGGTGAAGCAGTTTGAAAGTAGATCTTTTCCTGGTTGAGTCTCCAGCTGAGTCTGACACCTTGATTTCAGCCTTCTGACATACTGAGGAAAGAATTCAGCTCTGCTAGGCCTGGACTTCTGACCCACATGAAATAATAGACGGGTGTTGGTTAGCCACTTAACCCCTGAGTGTTGTTTCAAGCGTCTATCGCAACAGAAAACTGAAACAGAAGAGAATCCTACAGAGAGGTAATAACGTGGGCTACCTTGAAGGTGAGAAGGTACGAGGGATGAGGCGGGACGGCCAGTGCCCCCTGTGGCTGATCAGACATCTCATGAGCAATGACAGGAAGTGAGATGAAAAGTCAAGTTGGAGCCACTTTGGGAAAAGCCTAAACTACGGAGCATGAACTAGATTTTAGGCACAGAAGGAAAATAATTAGATAGAAGAATAAAATGAATTGGAGGAAGATGGCCTTAAATCCAGGAAGACCAAAAAGGAAGCTATGGTAATTGTCAAGGCAAGAAGTGCTAAAGGCTTAATGTCAGGCAGGGTTGTAAAAATGAAAAAGAGGGGATGTCTCCAGGAGACATTTTCATGACCTATCTGATTTTTTGTTTTCATCATTATTTTAAATTCCTCTGAAAAAAATAAATAATAGAATTGTGGGCCTTCCAGTTGGATGAAACTTCAAGGAATCATCTCTGGTAGAAACAATTCACCATAAACTGAGAAAACACCAAGCTGCTCAAATGAAATTAAGTAGGTAGAAGCAAAATTACCTGAGCTATATTATGTGTTTAATTCTTTATTTTTATATGTAAGTTCTATGTTCATAGCATAGTGATTTGGTTGATCCATAGCACTATTTTAAGATAAAGTATACACTGAATTGAGATACATCATTCATCTCATCTAGCCTCCTACCACTGGACAGGCAACATAGTATTATTCACATGAAGTAATTGAGGTTCAAGAGGCCAACTAACCTGTCACCAGGCAATCAGAAGAAAAGAGAGGGTGACTAGAGTTTCCTTCTGCAGACTCTCCTTTTTTTCCATTATGCCATCATAGCAGGCCAGGCAGGTGATAGTACTGGACAAGCTGGGAGACACGTTAGCCACAAGAACAAGGTCACAGGACACATTACAGGGATGGGAATTTCCAAGATGAGTCTGGGAAAAATGCAGGTGACAACAAGCGTTTTCATCCTTAAGACTTTGCCATAATTAAGTTGAGTATATAGAGTCTATTGTACAACTTTATCAAATAGAAAAACATTTCATCTTTTAGCATATAATAGTTAGCTTTTGTTCCATTCAGATGGTTTTACAAAACAGACTCAGACTCAAACTTAAAGAACTATGTTCAAGTTTTTTGCGTTTTTTTTTAAAATTAACCAGAGTTGAGGTTTAATTGTGCCCAGGGCCTTAGCAGCACTAATGTGCTCACTGGCATAATCCCTAGAATTCCAGATGTTGCATATTCATACCATGATAACCATTACTGTTATGACTTCCTGCAGCACTTTTCTTTCTTGTAGCTAATCTTTTTTAAAAAAAAAAAAGAAAACCAAGCTTCATTATTTTAGGTCCTGACCTAGATGAAACATTTGCTTTTGCACTTAAGTGCTTTCAGAAATGCTATGGTTGGAACAGAGCAGGGTAGCCTGTATGTTACGGTGCTCCTTCCAGGCTTCCTTTGAAGTCACTAGGAACAAGGTGCAGAGTAGGGACACTCTCCACGTGCAAGGGAGTGATAAGGATCAACATCCTTATATGAGGGTGAAAATATGTTCACTTCTGAAAATAATATGTCTTTGATTTCCATTCACATTCAAACCTTTGAAGGATCCTGCAGAAACAGCGCAGGAGCTGGGCTTCTGTTCCCTGATGAATTGAGCATTTGTTGCCCTGGAAAAAGAATCCATCCTGTGGGGGTGTCCACGGCAGCTGAATGAAGACCAGAAAGGATGAAGGATTACAAACCGAGCCCGGGCCCCAGTTGGATGTGATTTCAACCGAGTGTGGTATTATTTTTCCTTTTTGTTTAACTGCCGCGCGCTTTCCTTCCCTGGGAGGATATGAGGCAGAGCACGCTCCGCCTGGGCCTGTGCCGTCCCTGTGCCCGGGGAGGGCACGGCAGGCTCTCTGCTCTAGATGTGTGGCATTTTTCTGAGGCTCCCTGAGAGCCGGTCAGTGTTGTTTGTGGTTTTTCCAGGTGGTGCTAAGAAATGTCTCATTGAAACTCTCTAGAAACTTTAGAAAGGCTCCTTTTTGGTGGACCATGCTATTTCTGGGGATGACTACAGGATTTATAAGTGGAATCAACATTTTGGACCAGGTTCCAATATGAAGCAACAAAATCAGCTATAATCTGGCCTGACCCTAACAGAATATTACATCATCATTAACTTGAGAATTTCGTGTTTACATGTTTAGGCTTAATCATATTTTAACCCCATCGAATTGGCCACACACAGAAAAGGCTCCCATTCACTTCCCTGCAGACACAGTTTGCAAGAGGAGTTTGCTCAATGCCTGCGTTGCCTTTGAGCCCACGTGCCTTTCAGGAGATTACTACATCTTTCCCCAGTTCTGACCTTAGCACTGGGATAGTTCTGCCAAGATCCCACAGGCTACAGTCCCACAGGCTCGTTGCTCAGATCCTGTGGAGTCACACCACTGGCACAGCTACAGAAAGAACCACACCCAGGACAAAGCAGGCCCAGAGCATTCACTCTCTGCCCATTTTCCCAACCCATCAAAAAGAGGAGACATGTCATCAAGAAACCTCAAAGAGAAGAAGAGGGGAGGAGAACAACAGCACAAAGGGGCAATGCTCTGTTCGTCCTTTAATGTCCCGCATTGCGTCACTCCTTGGAAGCCTCATTCACCCATCCCTCATTCCCACCCTCTGTTTGTTGCTACACGCTTTTATGATTTCTTGTGTCATTGAACTCACTACACTGCATTGTGCTTGCACCTCTTTCTCCTCCACTGGGCTCTAAGCTTCTGGAGGGCAGTGATGATTCTGATTTATCCAATCAAGTGACATTTATTGAGCTCCTGTGTGCACCAGGCATTTGTCCAGGCACTGGAGACACAGTACTGAGTAACACAGGCAGAGCCTCTGCTCTAGTAGGACTCAAATCTGTGAAGAGAGACAAACTTATGGACATTTTTTTCTAAATACTTTTATATTCCCAGATTCTAACATGGTGCCTATCATATAGTCAGAGTGTAAAAGTATATATATATGTGTGTTTTTTGAATAAGCTAATGAACCTGTAACCTCAAGGTGTGTGAAGGATGAGATACCTTTTAAGTGTGGAACGTGTTCTTCCTTTCTTTCTGCAATACTGTATCGGAGTATTATTGGCTTCACAGCCATCTGCTGACTATTGGAGCACCCACTAAGCCGGTTCCTAGCAGTGCCAAGGGTTTAGAGCAACCCACAGGGATGCCTCCAGCTCTAGCTGTCACCCTGTCTAGTAGGCATATCAGGAAGGGTAGCACGCTCCCATGACCAGGCTGAAGCAAGTGGAAGGTGAGTACTAACATGGATGACATGGGACTGACAAAGGTCACAGTGAACCCGCTGCTGCCACTGTTCCACCTTGCTGGGTTTCTAACACTCTAGATCTGTGTCCCCAGCAGACTCTTCCCAGCATTCTCTTTGCCAGCCCACCCGATGGAATTGGAGGTTCTGCATTCATTTTGGCCTTTCTTTTCATTGGGAATGACTCTTCTTACAATCCTTCGGAATCCACGTGCTGTTGTTTCCTGCCATAGTTGATATCTATGTGCTGCCACTGTTGTCTTCTTTTAAAGCCAGGCCCTTGCTTCCTCCAAGCTACCCAGGTTGGGGCTGTTTATAACCATACAACTTCCTGGTCACAGGTTTGATGGGGCTGGGGTCTGGGGCACTGACCTAAGAAGGGCCACCAGGAGTCCTTTTCAGAAACTGTTACAGGCTCTGGGGGAGTCATGGTGTTTTTTTCCTCTGGAGTCACAATATCTGGGAAGAGGTAAGCAGTATCTTGAACCAGCAGAATTTATAATGGAATCAAATGAGATTATTGTTTGCCACCATGCCTTCAAAATTTTATCTGACCTGCATGAAAATTCCTGCAGTCCAATTTTCTGATCATACTTATGTCCTAGAGTCACTTTATGTCACAAATATAGTTCCAATTTAGAAATGACAGGAATCTAGGAATTGTTTGTGGAGAAGTGGGGAAAAAATTTGGATATAAAGGAAGAAGTTTCTGGAAGACAAGGGAAAGATGTGACACGGACCCTTATTTCTCCATCAACATTTTTTCTCACCTTTCTTTGAAGTACAAGAGATGCGGTTAGGCACGTGGCTACCTGGGTGGGCACTGCATTTCCTAGCACTCTTTGGTTTGATTTTATGACTGAAATCTCACCCGTAGAAGGTGAGCAGAAGCAGAGAGTTCCCCACTGGGCCAGAGCCATGGACAGTAGACATTCTATTCTACTGTTGTCCCCTTCCCTGCTGGCCGTATCCAGCTCTGGCCATGTGAACAATACAAGGCTTGGGGGAAAATGGAGCAACAACTCACAACCAGGTCCCTGAATGATCATGTGGAACAGAGCCAAAGGCCAGCCTGGAAATCTTACTTAAGACTGTTATGTGAAAAAGAAAGTTTTTCAGTGCTTCGAGTCATAATATTAGGGGATCTTTTGATGATATCATCCTTGCCCTACTCTGATTGTAGCCACAAATTAGCGGCAAGTAGCACCCCAAATATTAGAATGATCAGTAAAATATTTCCTGTGGCTGAGAGGACCGAGGAATTGGGTGAGGGATATCTGATATAAAATCTAACATGTTGCCAATTGGGTGCCATGCTACGACTCTCCTTGGTGATCTTAAAATCTTGAACATCAGACAGCTTTATATCAGTGGTCTTTTGAGAAACTGAGGACAGAAGGGATGTACAACTGAGGGAAAAAATGAGACACAGAGAAGAACTGGAAAATTCATGGAAGCAAGAAAGTGTAAGAAACGGCAACCAAGAGACATGTAGATGCTCAAAGATCTCTGAGGTCTACTGAGGCAGGCGCTAGACTGTGCATGGCATGGAAGATGGGGATTCGAGCCAATTTCCTTAAATAATTAAAAAATAACCCCAGAATGTTAAAAGATGAGATCAGGCAGGCAGAAAAGACCTAGGTTATATACTTCTTTTATTGTTCAAATCCTCCCTGTCTTGCAGGGCCCAATCCAAATGTCACTTCCTCCATGAAGTGCCACAAAATGTGTCATCTCCCCCCTTGGATCAGCATGCAAGGGGGTACTTTGCAGGCTTTCTACAAAGTTCCATGGACAGGAGCCCTGGTCTCTAGTGGGCAGCCCTATCTAGTGAATATGGCATTCAGCTTTGCATCATTATAGATTAATAATAAAATTTATGAAGAGTCTTTTGTTAAGGACAGGCTGGTTTATAAAGTACCATCATGGCCTATCATCTGAAGGCCTCCAAGTGGCCGTGGACTTGTCATAGTCTCTCAATGAAGAGAATATAATGCTCCATGGGCTCCCTTGATATAGCTCTTGGCACAGCCAAGGGAGCATGACAAGTACCTCCTCTCTGAGGGTGCACTGGCCTGGATTAATGTCAGAAAGCTGACCCCAAAGTCCTACAGCCCCTCCCCTAGATGTCAGATTATAAACTTCCCCTTTCTATCCCCCCCTTTCAGGAAAGAACTCCCGTTTCACCTTCCTCAGCAGTGGAATAAGTGGCTCACAACAGCGACTGCTGATGAAAACTCAACTTCCAAATACATTCCATGGCTTATTTGTGGAGGGAAATGTTCTTTACCTTTTGAACTTTCAGATAGCTGGCAAAAGCAAATGGGCAAGCCTTTTTTTTTTTTTTTAATTAAACAGGAAAAAATATCACACCCTGACTTGGCTAGTAACCAAAGTCAGGAGTTTCTGAAGGATCACTTCACAGATGTGGGGTTGGATGACGGGGACGAGGACCAGGCATGATTACTGTAACGGTGACATTCTTGGTATCTTCCTCAAAACCAGCAGAAGCCAGAGATTCTGGAAGGGAGTGGTGAGAAGAAGTGTAAACGATTCATTTGCTCTGTGTACCCTAACCTTGCACCTTATTGACTATAAATCAGAATTGTTTGAAAAAATCACCACATCCCTTTCTGTATGGGCCTGTGAAACTGCTTCCTTTAATCCAGCAGAAAGATGCCTGTGGTTTCAGAGCCCTGGGATGTTCCATTCCCTGTGCCACATGCATGTGGTTAGTTAATGACCTGGGTGTCTACTGAGGTTTGTGACCATGGATTGTTGCAAAGCTCTACCTGCCTCCATTCTCCTCCTGGAGAAAATGAGAACATTCTTACCCTATTAGTCATGCTGCCCCCCCCCCCAACTTTTTGTTAATACACAGGAAATATTTCTCTCCAAGAGCACATAATTTGGCCAATAGCAGCTTCCTAGGTTCAGAGCAACTTCACCACCTATCATGAGTTCTCCAAGATAAAGTTTGTAGTAGCACAGTTTTAACGGTGGAAATGTCACCAAGTTGCATAAACTCAAGGCATGCTTTGGCATTCAGTCACTCTGCAAATATTTTTTGAGCAGAGTTCACTGGGGTCAATGGGATGAACTGAATGGTGCTTATTCCTCATCACTAGAATTTACTCATGCCCCATACCAAGTCACACAGGCACTATTTTGTTCTTAAAGGGGCATTTGAATATTGAATTATGGACAGCAGTGTAAGCAGCACAGCTCTTCTTATGTTAAAGAGCTGAAGATTAGAGTGGCCACCAAGCTGGACGTGAGATCCTAGAGGCTGCTATTTTGGGGCTGAACTATACCCCCTTGGCATTGAGACATCCAACTGCAGAAGCCAAGCTCCCGGTGCTAATGAATCCGCAAACAAGATCGTGTGCAGCCCTCCCAATTAATATTTTGTCATTTGGAACCTGACTACAGCCTGTGAGACAGGAAATCCAAGTCTGAGGCTGTCTGCATAAGTCAAAAGAGCCAGTTAAAAAGCAGAGAGTAGACGAAAGAATTGTCATAGTCTACACAAAGCTAGTCCATGTGTTACTGGGTAAAAATTGGTGACTCATCTGTGATGGTCAGTGTTATGTGTCAACCTGGCAAGGCTATAGTCCCTGGTTACTTGGGTAAACACTCATCTAGGTGCTGTTGTGAAGGTATGTGGTAGACGAGATTAACATCTACGTTGAGTTGTCTTTGTGTGAAGATTATCCTGGATCATCTGAGTGGATCAGATCCAATTAGTTCAAAGGCCTTAAGAACTGACGCTGAACATTCTCTGAGGAAGAAGAAATTCCCCCTATGGACCGGAGAATCAGCTCTTGCCTGAGAGTTTCCAGATTTTCTACTGCCCTATAGATCGGCCACTTGCCTAGCCAGCCCCCACAATCTTTCATCTTTGCAGTAGATTTCTCTCTCTCTCTCTCTCCCCCCATACATATGTATATATGTAAATGTATTCCATATTTACTGCTAGGTTCAAAATCTATCTCCTCTGGAATGTAAAGCTCCTTGAAGGCAGTGAATTTTTCTGTTTTGTTCACTGCTACATCCCTAGTACGGGCACAAATTTGCCAATCCATTAATATCTGAATGAATAAAAGAATGAATTGAGTGAGCTTAATTCAGTGCTGAAGTCAACTAAATATGTGAGTTGATATGATTTAGACAAAATAATTGATATACTGAATTTTAATTTTCTGTTAGGTATTCTCCCACACACCCATAGAAGATACCGTCTCAAAGACACTCACTTGTGATCAAACCTGGATCAGTCTTCTTCCTCCTCTACTTTTCCTGCAGCTGCAGACAACTGGTTTCCTCTTCCTTACTGAGAGTCTCTCTTCTCCTAACTTTCGGAATTCCGCACTGCTCAAACGACAAGATCCATCTCTAGAGTCATCTCTTCTGTGAATTCTTCTTGGATTGCCTTCACGGATGTTGTCTTGGTATAGCTCCTGAAATCCTCAAAGTGATGTCACCTCTGCTGTTTATGTGACACTTAGCATTGGTCACCTCCTTCTGCAACAACGTATCTAAATGCCAATGAATCCTGGAAGACAAACTGTGCCTTATGTGTACCCGACATCCTGCAGCAATGAGCACAGTGCTCTATCATGGCAGATTTCCAATTTCTGTTTGTGGGAGAAACAAATGGATGGGTACCCTTGGTCACCTGCTTGGTCAATGAAATGAAGGAAGAAGAGGCAAAGGAACCAAGATGCTGAAAAAACCTGAGAAACAGAGAGAGAAGAGCAAAGAGAAGCAAGGCCTTCACACTATGGCCTAGCCTCCTTCCATAGCACCAAGGTAAGGGCACAGCAAGGCATGAGGTCCAATGGCTTGTTTGGTAAACGGGGTTTCCCTTCAAAGAAGCTTCCTTGCTTTTGTCTCTAGAATATTATAAATGGCAAGAAATAGAAAAAAAGGAGGCAAACTTGCTTTTACTTTTTTCTTACCCATACTTACATTTCATCGTAACCGTCTATTATATGTTTATCTGTGTATTGACTGTTTGTCCAACTAGAATATAAAATTTTTGGAAATGAAGACTAGTCTCTTTTGTTCACCACAAATCCCCCACTACCTAGAACAATATCTAGCACAAATTAGGGCCTCACTATGTATTTTGAATGAATGAATGAAATAGCTTAATCAAAGCAGTTAGTGGTATCGGTTTTTGTTCTGCCAGATTTGTTTGTTTTCTCAAAAGCTGTAAATATTCTCCTATCACGAGTTTGGCTGGACAGTTTTATTCAGTCCCAGCCCATTTTTCTGGTTACATAACCAAACCTCTTAGATCCTTCAATCGCAGGGACGTAAGGCAGGATCATACTGGCCCCTACATGTGTAGACACAGATGTAGTGTCCTGCATATGTTCAGGCTTTGACCAAATATTCCTAGGGCAATTTTAAAAGGCTTCTTTTTCTTTTTTTGGAAAGTAATTAATAAGAGAACTGTAAGCCAAATTCTGGAGATAGATGATGCCGATGGTTGCACAACAACACAAATGTACTTAATGCCACTAAACTGTACACTGAAAAACAGCTAGAAGGATTAATTCTCTCATCAAGGTGAACAGGAAGTAAATCTCTCTTTACTTCCCTTTCCTTACTCTAGAATTCATGTGCCTTTTCCCAATATGACCCCAGACTGAGATATAGACATGCCATTGGGCAACAGCTTGCATTTTCAAAAACAATTTGATAAGTTTCTGCAAATACAGTTCCCATATTGCATCCATTTTTTCCCCCAGACACTCTTGAGCAAAGAGTACTGCTTCATATCATGATCATGTTCAATAAAACGAGTGTATAGTAGTAGACTTTGGAACAGTCCATAATTTTATACTGAATGCTGCCGTCTGAGGGAATCACAGCATTCTTCCACTGTTATTTATTAGTTCCTACATTTATCGCTTTTTCAAAACTCAGAAATACAGGTGAAATTTAAAACAGCTTAATTAAACTTCAGATGTGTGGTTCTGATAAGCCTGGCACAGAGCCATGGCATGCCAAGATTCTCAAATAGCATAATCTAATTAATTTTTTTTTTCTAGAACACAGAGGTCATAAACACACAGTAATCTGAAACACATAGTGTCCTGCCAGCTGGCATCTTCTCATTTCCAGTTTCCCTGCACTGTAATTTTGCTACCATTTGTGAGAAAATGTGGATTTCTCCACTTTAGTAGATTGTATTAAGTTACATGCTATTCAGTTGAGGTATTTTTTTAATGAACTAATTACATGTTAGTTAATAACAGAACATTGCGTCAACAGTCAACTGTCGAATATCACTTTAAAGAAATAACTTCAGTCTTGCACTAGGAATGTCTGGGAACAGGATGGACCTATGAAAACAATATGATTACTAGCAGTGAGTTATTGAGTTATAAATAAACGTATGAGTATTGAATATTATTATTATTAGCAATAACAACATTGAAGACATAGACAACATCTGTAAAATGCAAACTTTAGTTTTTCCTGCTCAAGTATTGTTTTCCATGAGTGCTGTCCATGCCTAATTTTATCAGTGTATAACAATGAAAAGATGGCGAATCGTACCAGGTAGGCCGATTGCTAGACTCCAATCCAGAGTTCTGGCTATGAAGGTGGTGCAGGTTGTTGCTTTCTACAATGTTCACCTTTAAAGTTAGCTCCTAATTCTTCCACATCTAATTCTAGGTCTGTTGAATAATCATATCCTCAGATGACTAGATCCGTGATGATTTCGCAGACACCGATAGTCTTCTCTCTAAGACAGTGTTTGTCTTTCTGGATATGCTGGTTCTGGATCTGTCCTCAGATCCATTCCTCACCCTCGCCTGTTCTGCTTCGCTTTTCAGGGCTGGGTTTTCCAGGCTTCTGTGGCAACTGATTTCCCCATGGGCTCATTTCATGAGAAAAAAAACACCAGCAGAAGGTTGGAGGTATAAGAAAGGAAGAGGAGGCCACTTCTGTTTCTGGCAACAGCTGCATCTCTTCCAGCTGCCTGGTCGGCTCCCCATCCTAACTGTGTCCAGCTGAGAGATGGTAGCGTCTTCCCGCCTTTGCTAATTTCTGGGTCGCTTCACTGTCCCAGTGAGCTTCTTAGCTCTTCTATCATCAGCATAGCCAATTCCCTGCATTCAAGTCCTACCGTTCTAAATATTCAATGGCTTTTATTTCCAGGCAGACTATGACTGAGATACCAAACTAAAAATCACAATCTCCTGAGGCTATATTCATTTTTCATTCATTTCAGGTGCTTATTTCTCAATTTTTTTAACTACATCTTTTTTGATGTAGAATTGTATTAATCATTTTTTTTCCTCTTTTAAACAACACTTTGGATTTGGAAGGACAGAGAGAAGAATGGGGGTGGGAAGCTCTTTATAAGGTACTATAATTTCTGCTTAACTTTTTATATCCTGGAGTTCCATTTTTTTCTACACAGGGGGGCACACATTTTTGGTGAGGTCACACACACCCAGGGACATGATGTCATCATGCACGTTGTGTTACAAACAGATTTAATAATGCATTGCTGCATCTTAAACCCTGAGACGGAATGCTCTGCTCCAGCAGCCAAACCCGGGATCCGTCTGGTAGACCCGTTAGTCAATGACCCCAAGTGCTTAGCTTATTTCTCCCTGTTGAGATAGACCAGAAATGACTCTTACAGACTTAATGCTCAGTTTTAAAACACAGCAGTGATGTCATCACTATGAGTGTTTTTTCTTTCTTTTTGTCTCTTCTTTCTCTACTTCTCTTTATTTCTCTCTCCTCTCTGCTCCTTCTCATTCACGTGCTTCTTAAACCTTATCTGAGATCAAGTAGCTTAAAAGAAGTACACATACGTGCTGGAAAATTGTTGGGATTTTTCACAGGCCACCCAATCTGGATCCTTTTCTACCACTGTCCATGTAAGGGCTTAGCATTACAGAGAAAGATGCATCATAGTTTGAGGCAACCTAGTTCATCGTGGGCTACATATGACTTTTAAGGTGGCAAAAATATGCCCGCCATAGGTTTCATTAATTACTGGCCATGTACTTTTCCAATGCAGAAAGTACAGAATCATCTGTGACTCCTCTCTGTCTCTCTCTAGCCCTATCCAATCACACGGTGCTCTTACTCTTGCTTTTCAGTCTTGCCGATGACTATCTCAGGCTACTTCCACACATCCAACATCCTAGCCACATTCATTATTTCCTAAATTGTCCATAAAAGTCCCCGCATCTCTTTTGCTGCTTGTGCTGTTTTTCCTCACTACTTTCACTGAAAAATCTGACTTACTGTTCAACGTCCTTTGCAAATGTCACTTTCTCTGAAAACATCCCAGATCCTCTAGCCTCAAAACTTCCTTGCAGGCCAGGTGTGGTGGCTCATGCCTGTAATCCTAACACTCTGGGAGGCCAAGGCAGGAGGATCACTTGAGCTCAGGAGTTCGAGACCAGCCTGAGCAAGAGCGAGACCTCATCTCTACTAAAAATAGACAAAAATTAGCAGGGTGTGGTGGCACATGCCTGTAGTCCCAGCTACTGGGGAGGCTGAGGCAGGAGGATTGCTTGAGCCCACCAGTTTGAGGTTTCTGTGAGCTAGGCTAATGCCACGGCACCCTAGTCCAGGCAGTAGAGGGAGAGTCTTTCAAAAAAAGAAAACTTAAAAAAAAAAAAAAGAAAGAAAAAAGGATAAAAGGAATAAGAGAGAAGAAACAAATTGGAATCTAGAAGCAGATGGATGAATGGTAAATGACTTAGACACCCAAGGAATAGAAGTACTAAGCCAGCAGTAGGGAAAACTGGAAAACAACCCAGATTTGTACCACATGATCCCTAAAGATGCAAAATTTGGTTCCATGAGGTACCTTGAGAAGTAAGAGAGAAGGAGAGTAGATAAAATAAAGAAGATGAATTGCATGTATTTTTTAAGAAATGGGCAGATGGCCAGTCTCCTAGCTCACTATGCTGGTCCCTCCCCACTTTATTGAGTAGAAGGCATAAAAGACAAGGTCTTAAGTGGCAGCAGGCATAGTTGATGGTGCGGATGTCTTACTGAAAAAATTTGTCTTATGCATACTGACAGCAAACACTCCCAGCTCTCCATGTCCATTGGCACTCAGAACACTAGCTATCGGGCAAGACATAGGAAAAATCTTCCATGGGAAATATTTCTTTGCCAAAAACAAAGATATAATGGTATTGACAGTGGAGATTCTCTATTATAACTGCCCATTCAAATCACTCTATAGTGAAACTGACAATTCACAGTCCCTACTTATGCACTCAGAACATCAAATCAGCTAGATTTTCATAGATATCCTCCAAGAGGTTCTATCAGAGAGCCTTATACATTGTCTCTGTCATGGAATTCCCTGGGCTAGATTCAAAGCTCTTTAAGCTCAAAAGACTGTCTCTTCTTCATATTTTCATTCACAGTTTTACCTCTTACAATAATTTATTCACAGGTGATGCTTAATTCTGGAAGATGAAATTAAATGACCCTCTAATGGCCCTGAATTTTTAAATAAAGATTGAGACGATGAAATGTTTGGGGTTGAATTAGTGATCAGTACGTGTAAAATGAAGTACATTTTAAAATAAGAAATACATTAATTCTAGAGAAAATAAACAGTCTCCGGGATGTTAGTCTTCTCAGCCTCTGAATCTAGAAGTAAGCTTAGAGATTTGAATGTTGGAGTCTGCGAATTGATAGATATGTTGTTCTCATCTGACCAAAAATAAATAAACAAATAAAACCATCCATTAGCAGTGATGGGGAATATTAACATATCCTGGGATAGTCCCTTGAGCATGAAAATGAATGAACCAAGACGCCAAGGTGCTTAATCTTCAAGTTACTTCTTCACTTCCACGGATACACTGAGAGCTCTGGTCCCATGATTACTTATAAACATTGTTACAGTCACTTCATGGAGATTATTTTGGCTACAAGAGACACAAACTCCAAGACTAAAGAAAGAATAATCACATCCATGAACTAGTTTAATAATAAATTGTTTGCTTGCATTTCAACTGAGAGTGGTTGCATTTGGCCTCATTTTAGACTCAGCAAACATCTCACACTGGTTTTCAAATGTTTTTGATCTTCTATAACCAAAGTGTGTTTAGCTAAGCACTACCCCCTTAATTTTTAGAAGCCACACGTACTTTATAGGAAATGTTGCTCACATTGTTTTGACTCATTTACATGTTAAATCATCAAAACATTGTTTGGGGAGGGTGTTTTGATGTCCAGGAAGACTTTTCAAGCATTTTATAAGCTGTTTTTCTTAAAAACAGGAAGCTTCATTTTGCCAAGAATAAACAAACTGAAAGCTCAAGAGGCAGGAGGTTGTTTAAAAACTCCAAACCCGCAAGGTTGAGTGGGTTCTAAACTTGGCAACACACCTTTCCCCATCCTTTTGTTTAATGTGGTTCCTCGTCTTCCTCCCAAAACCAAATCCTTAAAGCCAGACTGGGATGCAGGATAAAAAGGCAAACAGGAAGAGAAAATAAACAACAAATGGAGATGAATTTTAAGCCAAGCTTTATTCCCCAGGCTTCCCCCAGAGAAAGCAGTGACATTATGCACCAGGAAACCCAGACACCACAGGTTAGTTTTTCTCAAGGTCCTTGTGCAGATTGGGTTTGAGGCCAAGCAACCAAGATGGCGCTCTTCCTGCCTGCTACCTGATGCCCTTACCCTCAGCCGTCAGCCCTCCCAGTGGCAGACAGGATACACAGTTTGTGCCCCCCATTCAAAAGATGCTCCTGTTCCAAACCTTAGATCAGCTGTAAATCACCAAGCCTTGCTGCTTCCAAAAGCCAGAAAGCACCTCATCATGCGTTTTTGACTCTGCCAAAGAAGAGGGCCCTGCCCAGTTTTGATTCTGTTCAGGGCCCAAGAAAGCCTGTGATGGTGCGTGTGGGTGATAGCAGTGTGGGTGGGCGACACTGAACAGCCCTGTACCATACCACAGGAAAAAACGTTTTTGGCTTCATTCATAGTCTTTTCCAAGTATTAGCAGATTCCTTTGCCTGGTACTTTGGTTCCCAGAGGTAGGCATCTCTGAAATTTAGGTCCACTTCCAAATCTTCTGAACAAATGCAAAACACTCCCTGGCCTGCTTCTCTGAGGCAGCTGTTGCCAGAAACTTATCTGCATTTTTCCCTTTTATGTCCTAATTCTGAACTTAGTTTTCTTTTTACATTTGGCCCTAGAATCCAAGGAAAGGGGGAGGGAGGAATCCGACAAAAAAGTCATTTAGCCCAAGTGAATCCACTTTAAAAAAATAAAATAATCATTTTGGTAAAGCTTTTAGATTCTCATTGCATGGTATTTCTAAGTAATACAACCATGAAGCTGAAAAACACTTAGTAGTTTCCTCATGCCATCATTTACTCCAAATCAAATTAATACTAAATTCTATCTTTTTTTCTACATCATGAGACACATAATTTATCTCTTCTCTCAAGTTACCTTTGAACCCGTCAAAAATTCCACAACACTTAAAATAATCAAATATGCATATGGAATTTTCATAAGAAATTTAAGGGCCATGGTTATACCCAGTTCAATTGTTAGAGAGAGCATGCTCTCCACCTGTTGCCACTTGTAACAAACTCAGTCCACCCTCAGTACTAAAATTATTGTGTTATTTATACTCTAACTTCTTAGACAAGCTAAAGAGACAAGATAACAAGATGCAAACATATTTTTTTCTTTGTGGTTTTTCACAAAAAGGAAATGTGTTCTTCTTTCTCTAGATGCATATATGAGCTCAAGACAAAACTGAATGCTACACATATGCCAAGGAAAGTCTGAAGACTTTTAAAAGACTGTTAAAATGCCTCTGAAAGGGATAAAGTTTTTATTCCCTTTATCTTTCTTTTTCTCCTTCTCTTTTAATGAGGCATAACCCTCTATATGTTAAGGCTGTTCCTATATTGGAAAAGTAATAACTGAACAGTTCACCAGGCATGTGCAGAGAGACAATTGCAGTCCAGGGAGTTTGGGCCAATAAAAAACTGCAGTTTGGCAGAGCAGAAACAGACAGAGGCCATATGTAGGGAGTGGAAACCATGCATAAGGGTGAGCCATAATTTGCTGAGTGGGGATCTGCATAGGAAGGGAATTCTGTGCTTAAAGCCAATCCAGGCCAAAAACAAACCAACCAACAAATGAAACAACGTAAAAAACAAAAACATAAAGCTGCTGATATGAGCCAACACTTGATAATATTTAGGTTCCCTTTAACAATCACATGATCATCAGATTCCCTTTCTAGGGATTTTTATTTTGAAATTAAATGTCTGATGTTTAAACCGAATGCATCTCTGTGTGGGCAGATCTGAAATTGGGCAGTCGTGATGAGCAGGAGGGACTATCAACATTGCAATGGCATTTCTAAGACCATACTAATCACTGTCTATGATTAGGATGATTAGCTAGATTGTTTGGGTGAAAATGCACTCTGAAAATAAAATGCATTCTTTTAAAGCTATAAATTTAAGTAATCATGCTCATCCTAATCTTAACTTGTAAGCAAATTGTTGAATACGGCATATTTATGCTATTTTCCTTGTTCATTTATAAAAGCGTGCTTTCCTGTCTCGTTGAAAACATTCTGTGTGCGGAAAGAAAGAAAACCTTTTTCTCCTCTTCCTAATTATCGTCTACAGCGCAGAACTCTCACCTCCAAAAGAGTTTATCTCCCCGCCCCAGTCAACTTTTCCTCCAGACTTCGCTTCTCTGACCGTGTCCTGATTCTCTCAATCGTTCAAACTGAGATTATCCCTGACACTCCTCTTCCTCTTCCTCTCCCACCACATCCATTCACCCCCCAAGTGCTGTCAGCTCATGCTCCTTGGCGTCCCTGACAGCTAGTCTTTCCCTCCTAACTGTGACTCTTGGCCTCCTGGCTCAGCCCTCATCGTCTCAGGCTTCACCTCTGGTAGGTGTTTCCTAACTGGGATCCCTCTTTCCATTTTTTTCTCCGTCCAGTCAAACTGAAACATCGTAGCCAAATTAAACTTTTCTGATGTCTCTTTGCATGATTAATGCAGGAGTTTTCAACATGGTAGTTACCTCATAAATATGTGCCCTAGAAATGTTTATCAATCTTTGACTCAAGAGCCTTTAATAACTACCCTATCCATCCATTAAGGAAAACCCAAACCCTTCATCCAGCATTAAATGCCATCAATTATCTGGCCCCTTTTATTATTTTTAAACCTCATGCTCCATGCTCCCTTCTTCGAAAATGTCACTCTAGTCAAATTAGTTTCTCCATCGCTCCCCGAGTAAATCATTCACAATCCCCTCCCCACATCTTGGTTCGCTCTATGCCATATGCCTAAAAGTCCTTCGCTTTCTCTTCTTGTCCTTCTACCCTGCACATTTGGACTATCTCAGCTCGATGGACACCTTCGTCTCTGGACTACCACATTCAGCAGACACTTAACACATGCTCTTTTGTATTGTTGTCTATCTTTCGTTTCTCAGACTCCACGGAAATAATGAGGATTTAGCAATTCATTTTCTATAATCACCTCTTTATTAATTAAAAGTACTATCTACCTATATTATTTCATTTAAGAAATACAATCTTTAAATTTGAGGAGCATCTAACAAATGCCAGGTTCTCCGCTGAGTGCTTAGACCCAACATCACATACTATTCTCATAGCAACTCTGAGGGGATCAATATTCCTTCCATTTAATAATCAAGGGGTCTGGGACTTAGCAAACTTGGGAAAATTTCCAAAAATCACAATGTAGTAAGTGCCACTACCAGAATCCATTCAAGGAGTTGTAGAGAGAATTAAATCAAATAATGAAGAGGTCTGATAAGGAAAACACCCTTGACTCATGCTAAGTAACATTACTGTGTCTGGAGGGTATTTTGAGCGATGCACTTCATTTCCTCCAGGGAAGTAGAAGGCAGTGTGCTAGCCAAAGTACCTAAAGGTCTTCCTACATTTTCCCCCAACAATTTAAGCTCTTGAGAGATCTGAGATGATTTGTAGGGAGATAAATGGGACATTTGTGAGGAGAGGAGGAATATATTGGAGGAGCAACAGGGAGAGTAGATTTTCTCTTCCTCCCCTTACCCCTGTAGAAGGTGATATCTGAACCAGAGAGATCCAGGGATGGGAAGACAGAAAAGGAGAGAGACTTTAGTAAATTCTAGGCCTGTGAAGACCCAGACAGCACTGTGGGAAAGTGTATTAGACACTTAATGTTCTGCTAATGACGGTAGCCTCTGGAATCTCTCATAGGGCAGCATC
This sequence comes from Avahi laniger, assembly GCA_963575035.1. Lineage (NCBI taxonomy): Eukaryota > Metazoa > Chordata > Mammalia > Primates > Indriidae > Avahi > Avahi laniger. The sequence goes on along the minus strand of CAUYSK010087333.1, from coordinate 11,633 downwards.
ACTGCCCTGATCCGTGAAGGGAGAGAAGGAGGGTTAGCTATCTTTATGACAGAGACTGTTTCGCCTGATATTTTTTCTCCCCTTCTTTCATAATAGAAGAATCCCTAAATTTTAGCTGCATAGATAGCAATCTTGAATAAAAATCTTCATTTTTGGATGTTGGGCAGGGGGGAAGGGGGAGGGAGGAGGGGGGAGGAGGGGGGAAGGGACGGGTATATGCATACACAAAGAGTGCAATGCGCACCACCCGAAGGATGGACATATTTGAAACTCAGACTTGGGGGGGAGGGGGAGTCAAGGGCAACATATGTAACCTAAACATCTGTACCCCCATAATATGCTGAAATAAAAAAGAAACAAAAAACCTCTTTTGCAGGTAAGTATAGCCACAGGACTTGCTCTTAACCAATAATATTTAAAAGGAAAAGTTGAGTGGCAGCTTCTACATTCCATCCTCCTACATTCTGCTACTGGGATGCAGGTGTGATTGCTGGAGATCAACCACAATGATGTGCCCCAAGGGTGAGGGCTTCTCCAGAGGGATGGCAGAGCAGAAAGATGAAAGGAGCCTCAGTTTCTGAGGGTTGAGTCTGGCACAGTCATCATACTATCCCTAATTACACATCTTTATAGTTTTACTTAAAAAGAAAGTTCTATTTGTCTATATTTTGGGGGGGAGCAGTGTTTGTCCCAAGCAGAACAGAAAACATAATTGATCTAATACATTTTCCTCTTTTCTTCAAATGACCTTTCACTATCCCTCTCAAAAAAGGCATTATTAAGAGATCCTGTACCATATTCAACAGGTAAGGGCTTAAGGATGGTAATATTTTAACAGTCTCCAAGTAAATGAGATTTAAATTCTGGAAGATAATAGTCCATTGTGAAATCCTGTTCTATTAGCACTGCAATTCTAAACATACAGCAAATTCCTGGCAATGATTGGCATGAGTTTAAACTACCAATAAAATGATTAAATCCAAAGCTAAAACACCTCAGAGATTCTGACATGAGTTCCAATGCTTAGTTCATGCACATCTTCATTGAATAATTGTTTTTATTGTGCATCTATTATGCCTGAAGCACTGCTGTGAGTCTGGTGATAACGGTGTGTACAAGTTAAACATGGTCCCTGCCCTACACAGAGTTTACATTCTGTAGGAGGAGACAGGCACCTTATAAGAAAGTATCTAATTATAATAGACAATTAGGTTAATCTTGCTTTTTTATACTTAGCAGTATTTGGTTTGATTGAATAATGTAGATCTAATTTATTCTTTTTAATGGCTTATACTTTCCCATTGGTTAGATGACCACATTTATTGTACCTTTTCATCAAAAGTAGGACTAGTCTACATCTTCAAAGTGGGAAAGCTGGCTCAAATGTATGTGTACTTGTTATTTTGCATATCACCATATATTCCAATATGGCTGAAGCAACTCACATTTCTAAGAGCATTGTGTGAAAGACTTCACCATCACTAGCGGTTATCACTTTATTTTAGTTCTTGTTGGACTGATGAGTAAAAAGTTATATCTCATTGTTACCTTAATTTTTATTTCTCTAATTACCAGAAATCTTGAGAATCATTTTATTGGTCATTTGGATTTGGTCTTCTGTAAAATGCTTATTAATATTTTTTGGCTATTTTTTATTTTTTTTTAATTAATTCACAAGACTCTATGCAATATAGCAATTAAATTTTTTTCTCTATGTTGTACTGTATTTCTAAATCTATCACTTGTGTACATTTTGCTTTTTATAACTTTAATATTATAAAGTCAAATGTTACTCTAATTCTTTTATAGCTTCTGAATTTCCTGTCATGGTCCCAATTATCTCCACATCCTAGATTGAATACATTGTTTCCTATATTTTCTCCTAACATCCTTTATTGTTTTATTTGTTTACATTTAAATCGTTACTCCATCTGGACTTATTTTGGGGTAAAGTGGGGGTTCAACATGATTTTATTAAAGAAAGAGCCAGTTACACTAGCTCCATTTACTAAATAAAACATAATGTTCCGCTATATTGAAAATCCCACTCTTTCCACATATTAAAATCTCATTTATAGTCTGAGACCTGTCACTGGACATTCCATTTGTTCCTCTCATTTATTTTTCTATTTATGTATCAATATAATATTACCATAATATCTTAATTTGATTAGAGAGAAAAACTTATATGTAGATTAAACTGTTTCATTATTTAATACAATTTTAAAATTCCTTTTTCTCCTTTGATACTCTTATTATTTCTATATTTAAGTCACAATCTAACCTCAAGGTTTTCTTACCTTTTCCCTCAATATTTCCAACTCTTTGTATTTTTTCAGGATACTAATTTAGGTCTCAGCAGGGATCATTCTCATCTTCATGGACTATATTATTTGAGTTTAAAAATCGTATTTTTTTTAGTTCCAGAAAATCTATTTTGTACTCTTCCTGAATATTTTCCTTTAACTGCTCATTTTCTATTTTTCCCAGCAATTCCAGCCCAGCTATGCTCTTCATGTTAATTTTCTTCCTCTCTCTGATCTCTGAATTCTCTCAGAAACAAACCTTTGTCAGACCAAGAGGCTTAGACTCAGAGGTGGCAGTAATCTCTCCCCTTGTGGGTAGGTGCCATGTTATCACACAGATCATTGACGCCTGTAGAGAGACTGGGTGAAATCTTGTCTTCTCTCCAGTCTCCTCATTAACAAAAGAGGCTCCTGTTCACACACCTCACAGGTAGCAAGTACTCCACCTTCTTTTCAGGTTTTCCTCAGTTCTTTAGGAGACAGAGAGAACATCACACTCTTGTAAGCCATTGTCACCTTTCCTCCCAAGAGCTCTGTGTACAAGTTCTCACTGTAATTTACACCCATCACCTTCTGACCCTCACTACAAAGCTCTCTGATGAAAGCCCCCAGTTGCTATCCAAACCAAAGGAGAGAAAGGACCATATCTCTTCTTCAAGACTCCTATGAAAAGGCCACCTTGGAAGCCATTCTCTTCTCCAAAATCTGCCGATCTGCAGAGGTTAATTATTAATGGATATGGGTGTGTGGATTAGTTGGTGATGTAAGTAGAGAAGAGTTGAGGCCCTTTTAAGCCCCTATCCTCCCTGAATGCTAAGTAGGAGCTTATGTTCAGAAAATTTAATTTAAAGAGCCTGAGAGGAAATGAAAATTAAAAATAAAATGTGGTATGTGTATACCATGGAGTTCTACTCAGACACAAAAAACAATGGTGATCTAGCACCTCTTGTATTATCCTGAATAGAGCTGGAGCCCATTCTAAGTGAAGTATCACAAGAATGGAAAAAGAAGCACCACATGTACTCACCATCAAATTGGTATTAACTGAGCAACACTTAATTGCACATATAGCAGTAACATTCATCAGGTGTCGGGCAGGTGGAGGGGAAAGAGGGAACGGGTATATTCACACCTAGTGGGTGCAGTGTGCGCCATCTGGGGGATGGACACCATTGAAGCTATGACTTGGATGGGGCAAAGGCAATTTATGTAACCAAAACATTTGTACTTCCATAATATGCTGAAAAAAAAAAAGAGAGAAACACAAGATATAACCTTACCCCAGTTAGAATGGCTTTTATTACAAAGTCCAAAAACAATAGATGCTGGCATGGATGCAGAGTGAAAGGAATGCTTATATACTGTTGGTAGGACTGCAAATGGTACAACCCCTATGGAAAATAGCATGCAGATTCCTCAAAGAACCAAAAATAGACCTGCCATTCGATTCAGCAATCCCACTACTGGGTATTTACCCAAAACAAAAGAAGTCATTTTATCAAAAAGATATCTGCACTTGAATGTTTATTGCAGCACAATTTATAATTACAAATATGTGGAATCAACCCAAGTGCCCATCAATTCATGAGTGGATTAATAAAATGTGGTATATGTATACTATGTACTACTCAGCCATATAAAAAGATGAATTAATACCTTTTGCAATTATCTGGATGGAATTGGAGACCATTCTCCCTAGTGAGGTACAGTAGGAATGAAAAAACAAACACTGTACATACTCACTATTAAATTGGAACTAACTCATGATCACACATGTGCACAGAATGAAGTAAAACTCAGTGGAAAGCAACCATGGTGGAGTGGGGGGAGAGGAATAAACCAACCTAATGGGTACTATGAACACTATTTGCGTGATGGGCACACCTATAACCAGGACTCAAGCATTATAAAAATAATCCATGTAACCTAAAACATTTGTACCCCCTTAATATTTTGAAATAAAATAAGTAAAAAAAAAAATGATAAAACAAATACTGTGCCTGAGAGACATCCAAGCGGAGATTTTGAGTAGGCAATTTGATATACTAGGTGTTATGAACTGAATGTTTGAATCAAAATTCGTATGTTCAAGCCCTAATCCCCACTGTGATGATATTTGAAAATGAGGTCTTTGGGAGGTAATTAGGTCATGAGGGAGCCTCTGGAGATGAAGATGTCAGTGCCCTTATAAGAAGTGAAACTAGAGCTATCTCTCTCTCTCTCTCTCTCTCTCTCTCTCTCTTGCATGTAAGGGTACATCAAGAAGGCATCCACCTACAAGTCAGGAAGCAGGCCCTCACCAAACACAGGATCTTCTGGCACCTTGATCTTGGACTACCCAGCCTCTAGAACTGTGAGAAATAAATGTTTGTTGTTTAAGCTGCCTAATCTATGGTATTTGTTATAGCAACCCACACTAAGACACTAAGGCTCAGTTGAGAGATCTAAATTTGAGAGAATTCATGATAATTGAAGTCATGGATTCATCTAGAGGGTACAGTATAGAGAGAGAAGAAAAGAGACCCAGGATTTGACTTCAAGGAATACTAATGTTTAAATATCTGATAAGGGCCTGTTGATTGAAGTAGAATGCCAAGAAAGAACAGCCAGCATAGGAGGAAAAATGGAAGAGTGATGAGTCATAGGAGCTAGGGCAGAAGAGTGTTTCAAGAGAGAGGGCATGTGCAACCGTGTCAACAACAGTGTCGAATGCTATTGAGAGATCAAGTAATGGGAAGAAAAAAAAACGTGCACAAGATTTTATAATATAGTGCGCACTGGTGACCTTACCAAGAATTGTGTCAAAGAATCCAAAAAGAGTAGAAGAGATGATAAATTTAAACAACTCTTAGTATTTTATTTTATAGACATTTGCGTCTGAGATAAGTTGTGATTGGAGACTACATGAAAATCACAAGTCAAGAAAGACATAAATGAGTTATTAAAACTTCAGCCAGAAATTTGGCATCTCATTCAGCCCTTTTTCCTTCCAATTGCTCATATACTTCACTATCTCAATGACCCCATGATGTGCGTTATTAGCTTTGTCCAAGTTTTTCTAAGTTTGGAACTTGGGGTAGAATGACTTGGGTAAAAATATGATTTGATTATTTGGCTATTTCTAGTTGGATAAAGTAAGCAATTTTAAGAGCTTTGTTTTTAGTAATTTTCTCCCTTTAAGCTCTTTTATTTCCTCATCATCTCAATAAACCTCCTTGTGTTTATGGTTAATAGGATGAGTCACTCCTCCAGTAGAAGTGGGTGCCGAAAGATTTCACATTGTTTTTCTCTCCACAGCACTAAAACAACCAACAAATTTTAGGCAGTCTACTTAAACAATTAATTGGTCAACAGAGAGCTCAAATTTATCAAACGAGTAGTATTTTGACTCATGCAGGTCATTTGAATAAAAAAATAATCAGAATGGTTCAAGAAGATGGTACTGGTTCATTTATAAGGATAACTCTCTGGTATTTAAATAAAATTAACGGCTGAAATTTCACAATACATAGCCTCAATATTCTGAAATTAATGAACCTAATAGAGAGATTCTAATGTCTTCTTTTCTAATGAAATTAAAATATGCAATTCTACATGAATATCAACTTTCTTTTCACTGAAGTTTCTAACAGAAGTTATATTTATTTTAAAATGATAATTAATAATAATCACAGGCCCAAGTCTTCATGTTCCTCAATAGAAGCTCATCAACAATGTAAGAATATCAGAAAGAAAAAGGAAAAGAAATTTTTGCCAGCATGAAAGCTGTACAGTGCTAGTAACAACATGTTCATGCATAATGATGAACTAGCATCCTCACTTTGTCAAAAGGGTTTTAGCATTGTGGTACTAACAATGGTGACAGTGAGCAAAGAGAGGTGATGGTGTTGCTGCAGAGGCTTGCCTGGAGATGAGTCCGGGAAAGGCAAATAGCCTTTCAAGATGATAACCTTGATTTAGCACCAATCCGGGGATAACAAATGCAGGTGGCTAAGTTCTGAGCTCTCTGTCTGAAGCACAGGGTTCTATCTGAACCACTAAAGGAACCAGTGATCTCTTACTGTATCTATGTGCCATCAACAACAACAAAAAAAAAAGAGTTTCAAAAATCCCTCCCATGAGGTTAGACAGGAATATATGAAGTCAAAATGGAGTCAAATGATTTCTGTCATTTGGAGTCAAGATGGTCAGAATGAGTCACTAGAGTCGATTTGGTTTTCAGTATCCAATAATTCACTGAAGTAATGTTTTGGGATGACTGCCCAGCTGTCTGCTATTGCTTTCCCTGAGAAAGGAAAGCCCTGCGGAAGGTGTGGGTCTCTGTGTTTATGCTGGGACATCAGGATGCACCAAACCGTTTCTGATTGGTCTAAGTGTAGAGACTGTTGGATGGTGAAAACCAATGGGATTCTCACATTGAAGGGTTCAGTTTAGAGAAATAAAGATATTACAGTCAGACAACTGTAGGTGCTTTAATTAAAAGAATATTTAGAGGTAAGGTTTAGACTGCCACTTTGACCAATTTGCTATTGATGAGAATGGAGAGAGATTCCTTCTGCAATGGAACAGACATACAGAAAGAAACAAAATTAAAGAATTTGTGGCCACAAAGAGAAAGAGATGGATAAGATTCCTCATGGCTTTTTTACTGCAGGTCCAATTTATTTCCATGAGATGTCATTTTAGTTTTCATTATATCCCTCTTTGTTTAAACCTTGATTAGAACGCTAGCTTGTGACAAAACAACAGTAATAGGTAGCATTTATTTAATGTTTATTATACCCTTGGCATTGTCCTATGCATTTACATGAATTTTTCCATTTTACTTTCCCAACATTGTTATTATTATTCTCTACTTATAGATGAGAGAGCTGTGGCATTGATCCAATTAGTGAGTGAGGGAGCCAGGATTCCATGCAAGTAGTCTGACTCCGTAGTTCACACTCATAATCGCTAGCTGTGTGCTTGTGTGAATCTCATCAATTTTCACTTTCATCTATAACATGGGGATAATGATACTGATCTTAGACATTGGACAATTAAATGTGATGATATCTGTAAAGACACTTTGTAAATTTTGTAATACTACATGTTAAGATTTTGTTTTGTTTTGTTTTGATCCTGGTTCAACCATTCATTAATTTGCATCATTCATTCATGAAATCATTCATCCAAAAATTTACAAAGACTCATTGAGCACATATATGCAGTATATGTGCTGTGATGTGATATGTACATGCTTGATACACTTATCACAGGCATATATAACTTGGAAGACAACTGTGTGTGTCTTACCTACCACCACCATTACCATTGTCCCAGCTTTAAGATTATAATGATGATAATGATGATGATGATAATGAATATACTTATTTTCAAATCAGAGTTATAACAATGTGGATCCTCTTTATCATATCACTATTAAAGTTGTTGAAGTTTAAATTTCATGGTGATATGATAAATGTCTAGAAATACTAGCTTTTGAATTGATGCCAAAATATTCCCATCCCTTTAGTGCACTGAAACCATTTAGTATATTTGAAACTACTCCATTAAAAAGATAATAATTGTCTTTATTTTGATTTGCCTACATTTTAGCTTTACTTTTATAGCTGTTCTGCCAGAAAAAAATTAACTCTGAAATAAAATTGTTTCTAATGAGTTTATACTTCATTTTCCTGAAAGTTGTGTGAAAAGTATACAATCTGAGCAAAGAGAGATGGATTGCCTTGATGGCTATTTGGAAATCCTGATATTCCATTCTGGGGATGAGGGTCCTTGTGACTCAGTATTTCAGATCCATGGTCAGCATTGGATAAACACTAAAAATCCTTTTTCTTTAGAAACCACCATTTCTAGGTCCCATGTTGCTCATGTATCTTCTGATACCACATTCTTTCTCTACATACTTACAATTTTGGTGATTTAGTTTTAGCACAGTTAGTTAAGATCATATTCTGGTACTGTATCCTTGCAACTATATCAGGAACCTATTACCTAATCTCCCTGATTGAACGTGGTGATTTGCAAAGGTTCTCAACCACTCTTTTATAATTTCTTAGTTACCACTATGACTTCATAAATATACTACTTACAAGTTTATAACCTAGACAAAATTGTCCTCAGCTTTGAGCCACCAATGAGTATATCAACTAGAATAGTTTTGGTTACAAGAGAAGGAAAACTCAACTGAAACTAGTTTAAACAATAGAAGAGAACTTATCATTTCAAGCAAGCAGTAGCCTAGTTTTCAGGCACAGTTTGTTCCAGGCATTATTGACCATGTGTTTCTGTTATATCTTCATGTATGTGCTTTTCCATTAGCTGGCTTCACCCTTAGATTGACTTCCTTCATGCTTAACAAATGGTTGCAGCAGTTGCAGGTCTAGCATCTTCAAAACACACAGTTCAGAACAATTCCCCAATAAACAAAAGTCTTGATCATTTGTGGTTAAATTGAATTGACTTGGCCTTGGATTAGTGAACATTCATGAACCAATCATTGTGGCGCCAAAGGGGTTGAGACAATGTTGATCAGGTTACCCAAATTGGCCTCATCCCCAGAAGAGGAGATGGATTCAAGGCCACAGAAATTATATGGGCACTACACAATGGGAGGTACAGGTGTAATGGGGGGTCAACTACAGTCTACTCCTTGGTCATACAGCATCCGCTTATTACCTGTTTTTATATGCATGCTTTCAAAAATGTTGCTAATTAATTATAAGAAACCCCTTCAAAAAGAGAAACAAACCAAATTTTCGCCTAATTGGTGTGAATCCAGCTTGGGTTCTAGGATTACTGTACGACAGGAAGTTCCCTTTATCAGACCCAAGTGCGATCCTTGTCATCCTGAAAACTATTCCTAATAGACTGCTTCAGATACTCTCCACCTTACTTTCCTTCTATTTCTGCTGCTATCATCACATCCTATGTGAGTGGAGTTCAACCAAATTCATGTAGGTGCCTCCTGGCACCACCTGACCTCACCTCCTGCCTTCTGCCCTGTCTCTTCCTTATTGATCATGAGGTATAAGATGTTATAGGGCTTCACTTGGTGCCTATTTATGCACAACCCAGAAATTTAAAAAAATGTAGAACCCCCAAAGGACAAACTTTTGACCACTGAGAGATAAGAGCTAATGAAAAACTTTTCCTTCTGTCTTCCTCCTTACCTGATGCACTTCCCTTGCCTCTCCAACCAGTTCCCGTGGTTTGCACAACTTCATAAAGTAATAGCACCTATGCTTTTGTTTCAGGTTCTCCTTTCTGGGCAACACAGACCAAGATGATATGTGATAGATCTCCAACACTTTCATTAACAAGAGTTAGTAGAGAACTGGATAAATGAAACTAAATTTTCATTTGGAAAAGAGGTCAATGAGAAGCACACAGAAATCACTAGTACATAGCACATATCATCATCTGCTGGCCATAAATAACAAGGACAACCTGCCCTGGTAATGGAAGGCTTTTTTTGGTCAAGTAATCAGAAGGCCCCTGGTTCTTCCTTATGAATGGGTTTCCCTTGTCCATTGTCTTCCATGGAGATAGACTTTGGAAAGGATGCAATTTCTGGGGCTTGACCACTCGAGCAGCCCACTTCCTGTTGATGTGATTCCTGGATCCCTGGGATTATCTTAGGGTTTGAGAAATACAGGCTCTTTTTGGACAGTCTTAGGGTTTTCTTTGGCAGTACAGCTCACTTAAAAATTTAGTAGGCTGCTGGTCTATTTGCTTTGGGTCTACATGCTTGTGATCAATTCCGTGGGCTAATATCAAAGCCAACTCCCTTGTCAGTTCATGGCTTCATGAATCTCGGCAATTTTGTCTCTGAGAAGGATATCTCTGTGCTCTGCCCACCTCACAGCCCCTTGTTTAATGGACTCAACCATATTCTCAGCCTGTGCCTTGAGGCAATTTAAAAAAATACCTTTATGGACAGAGACCCTAATTATATTTAGGCTGCTCCATATCTCTGTCTTCATAGTGTGACTGTTTCCTTTGTCTGGCAAAGAATGCTTAGCAAGAGAAGCTTGGAAGAAGCCTGGTCTCATTCATTTCCTGCTTGATTCCCCAGCTCCCTTCCTCTGCTGTTGCCAACCTTGACCTGAGGAGGAGAGTGTGGCATTTTTGTCCCTACAAGATTCCAGATTGGATCAGTGAACTCTCTGGCAATATATCTTCTTAACTCTCTTTTTCTCTTATGTTTCATACCTAATCCATACAGCAATCCATCATCTCTACATTACTAATATATTCCACATTCGGAAACTTCTTGCCCCATCCACCACCACCCCCTAAGATGGTCCAATCAATCCACCATCTCCTCTGTAGCTACCATAGTAGTCTTCTAACTTGATCTTACATTTCCTCTCTTTCGTTTTCTCAAACTATTGTGTTCCATACATCAACCAGAGCCATCCTCCTAAATTCTAAATGAGATCATGTCACTCTTCTGCTTAAACTCTCCAGTGGGCACCCATTACAATGTAAACAAATACTAATGTCCATAATTTCACTTAAAATGACCACATGGTCTGGTCCATCTCCTCTGATCCTACCTTCCCTTGCTCACTGTGGTTCTGTCACACTGATCATCTAGTTTGTTATTTCTTGAAATACCAGACACACTCCTGCTTTGAGGAATTTATACTTGGGAATTTTCCTCAGATGTCCTAAGTATTCTATTTAAAATAGCAGCACATATCATTTTCTGTCCTGCTCTATTTATCTTTAATGACTTGTCACTACCTAAATCTGGGGGATAATTTATTTCTAATAGTATACACGAACGAATTAAAATGTAAGGACCATGGGGCCAGGGGCTCGTCTGCCATATGTGCCCTGATGAGGACAGTGCTTGGCAGAGTAGGCACTCAATAAATATTCTTTTGAACACGCCATCCTTGGCCTAGGCTTGCACTGTAATACAAGAGCTTTCTGCAGGTGGAAGAAATAGTCTATCAAGTCTCCTAATGCTCCTAATGCTATAGTTTCAGTAAGTCTGAGTAACAACACACAAAAGCCACAGCCTAAACACCTACCTTGCTTGCACAGAACAAAGATTACCAACTTCCTACTCTGGAATCAGGGGGGCCTTGCTCCTCTCCTCACTGTCTCATGTACTCAGCAAATTCCACATTGTAATGTGGGTGAGCCGGGTGCAGCGGCTCTCACCTGTGGTACCAGCTACTTGGGAGGCTAAGGCAGGAGGATCACTTGAGACCAGAAGTTTTAGTTCAGCCTGGGCAACACAGTGAACTCATATGCGTAAAAACAAAAAAAGAAAGAGAAGAAGAAAGAAAGAAAGAAAGAATGAGAGAG
>CAUYSK010087323.1:0-37441 GCA_963575035.1 Avahi laniger | reverse complement strand
GTAATTTTACTTCAGTGAGCTCTTTCAGAAGTTATATCAAGTGCTAGTATTTGCTTCTTAGTAATTGAACTGAATTTACAGTTTCGTCCTAGACATTTTGCACTAAAGTAGCCAAATCCATTCTTGTGTCTTTTTGTTAATGTGCTCTGTATCACTGGTGAGTGCCCCATAGTTTCCTTACCTGTCACTGCGGAATGTTATTTTACATCCCTGTGGCTATTGCCAAGGCTACAAAAGAGAAAAGCTATCTTTGTATGCAATCCTAACCCTTTGACCGCCTATGTACGTTTCTGCTGCACCTTGTTATGGCTGCTGTTTTGTGCTAATAAAGGATATTTAATGTTCTTCTTGTAAAAAATAAAATAATAAAACAAAAATTTTCTTCCACTATCCTCAGTCCACTTTGGTCTCATCAGCCTCTTCACTGGTCTCCAATGCCCAGAGCTTGTTGAAGTGTTTTTCCTTTTCCTGTTCAGCTAGGCAAACTCTACCCACCTAGTAAGACCTGGCCCAACCCCCATTCGTGCCCTGTAATTCTCTATAAGAAAGAGCCCTGAAATCAACTAGTCTTGGAATCAAATTCAGGCTTCAATACCCAATTGCTATGTGATTGTGGAGAGGCTAAAAAATATGGCTAGATGCTTTCTTTCTTAGTTTTTGTATAGACTAAATGAGGATAATGCTTGCCTCTGAGATTTGTTTGGATGATTAAATTTTTAAAAAAGGAATAGAAAACTAAAACTTAGTTTTTTCCTCCTTCCTTTCCTTTCTTCAATTTGTTACCTGGAGTACCTAGTGCAGTATGATTCTTTCCATCTCTGATCTCATATTAACTAGAACCACAAAGTCTAGTACACAATCAGTGTCTGTCTTTTTTTTTTTTTTTAACAAGCAAGTTTTTTTTTCCTAGCTGGACTGAGAAGGCTGCCTTCCTATGAAGGCAGAAAATATTTCCTGTGTCTCTTTGTATCTCCTATAGAGCTTAGAACAATATTCAATGCAGAGTAGGAGACTTAGAAAATAGTTGTGTGTTGATAGAAGGAATAAAATAAAATTTGCCCAATTAATCCTTCTCTTATTCAACTTCTAATAGAGAGTTTAACTAGCAGGAGAAACCACTGAACAACAGGAAAGAAAGAAGCCTAGATCATCATACCCTTTCCTGCAGTCAGATTCCTGTACCTAAGTCTCACTCATAAGGAGAGAAATAAACAAGTAGGGAAAATAGTGAAATATCTACCCATAGCTACTGATATCAAGTTTTCCAGGAAAAAAAGTCAAATTTCTTATTTACTAAATTTGACCTTGCAGATGAAAATTTCAATGATTTCTTTTCTTTGGAAGTTCCTATTGTAAAAGGCACAGGTTTCCCAAGTACAAGGAGAGAGCAATGCAGGCAGGTCTCTACGTTGAACTGTGAGCCTCTCTGTATCACCTCTCCCTCCACAGAGATTACTAGAGGTCCTGGAACTAGGGGCATCTTCCCTGGGATGTTTGCAAATGAATAATTGAGTGAATGAATAAAGTAATGAGTCACAAACAACTATAAGCCCAGAGACCAACATTTATGCCCTTGCAGGTTTTGACGTCTCCTTCTCAGAGTTGCCTAGTCCAGGAATACACAATTGTTGGCAGTAGCCTCTCTCCTGGGGAGCTCCAATAGAGAAAGCAGCTGCTCTGAGATACTTAACCTCTGTCAACAGAGCAACATGGTGCCTGTAACACCCAGGGGTTCCCTTGGATGCTGAGCCAGGCCAGCATTGGTCCATGGCAAAAATGTGAACAGCGAGGAATTATGCTCTTAGTATTTAACCGCCTTCCTTTTTTGTGGTTGTCTGCCTTTCCTCCCCTTCCTGCTTCAGGCTTCTGGTGCACCAAGCCATACACCCATCTAAGAACCAGTATTCTATCCATCCCCACAAAAGAAAGGAAAGGGGATAATGTTAGTACACTGAAGGCAGTGAAATGAGATGAGAGAGAAGGAAAGCGGGTGGGAAGAACAGGGATCAATAAAGGGTACTAATGTCTATATCATTCAGATAATGTATTGTTCTGGGCATTTTTTTATACATTGAAGTCCCCCAGTAACATCATGGGATCAGTACTATTATGTCCAGAGAGGTTAAGTAAATTTAAGAAGCTCATACAGTTAGGGACAAAACGCAGACCTCAAATTCAGATGTGTCTAATTCCAAAGCCAAAGTCTTTCCACGACATTATGACAAGTAAATAGTTTGATTAATTTTCCAAATGATATTAGGGAACTGACTTAAACACAAAGTAACGATAACATCTGGCAGCAAAGATAAATTTATTCTTACAGATTGAACCTATTGGATTACTTCTTCTGGGGTATACTTAAAAGCAAAGTTTTCTGCAGTGAAAATCAGAGACACAAATAAGGCAATACATCGTACATGCATGTTTGGAATTGATGGAAATGCTACTTTAATGAAATACATTCCTCGCAACTTTGCACAGCACATTGAGCTAGGTATTTTTAACAAGGGACAATACATTGAGTGTATCATGTCATGTCATTGAACACATCATGTCTTTTTTATATTAATTATTCGTTTATCTTGTAAGAGTACCGATGTTTCCAGACTTTATAGCCATCCTATATAATCCAGGAATTAAGAGGTAATAATACCTGAGCCCAAAGGAATAACTGAATGATTTCCAAGCAGTATGAGACAGAAGTAGGATAGATATTTTTGGAGTAGCAAGATTCCTAAAATCACACTACGTAAGTGATCTGTTCTTCCTCCATTTAAGATAGGATTGATTCTGGGCCACTTTTCACCTTACATTACTCAAAAGGTCTGACTCTATTGTCATGTCATGCTGAATTTCCAGACTTCGCTGCAAGTCTGATGACCTTGGACATCAGTGAGTCCCTTATCCAAAGTCTCTGAATCCAAGCCCATCAGAGAATGGTCAGCCCTGTATTCTTTTTATGGGCAAGTTTGGGATTACCTGAGGTGATGCACTTGGATCGCCACCCTTTCTCTGCCACTCCTCCTCCAGCTTAATATTCTATGAAATAAAAAAATGGCAAAGATTGACGAAATTAGGAATGAAGGAGTTAATTAAGCTGTGGTCCTTAGCACAAGTCTAAGACATCGATCTTATTGAATCTCAATAAATGCTTACAACTCATCACTACTAAGAATCTAATTAGACATTTATTGCTTATGTAATTCTGAATTAATGGCACAGCAACAAGATTTATATCTCACATATTTGTTACACCTCAACACTCTCCATTTTAATAATCAATTGATATTTCGTTAACATACATTAACTATCCTATTAAAACCAAATTAAATGCTATTCTGATTTGATTTTATAAAATAAATGCTGGCAACACTAATGAGGTGCAAGCCATTTAAATCATGACAGGACAGCTAAATTTGAGCCCCTCTGTTAAGTGAAGTAATTTCAGAGTGGAAAAAAAAATGAGGAGATGTGTTCCTTGAATTGACAATTTCATAAATATTTTACAATACAGTCATGAAGGATTCTTAATCGACAACTCAAAAGACTTTTAGAATATGTTTCATTTCTAATGAGGCTGTGCTAAATATGCCTTTAAAAAACACTCTTGGCCTATGTTGTAAGGCAATTGATTTTGAGATGAGCAAGATAGTGTTGCTTCATGAGAGGAATTCAGTTCAGCCTCCACTTTTCTAACAAAAGTACTTCTGAAACAAACTAAACTTCCTCAAACAGTTAAGTATTTCTCTTTGGGTGAGGAAATAGATTTTGTTTCACCAAGGGAATGTAATTTAAGAAATCAATTGCACAATAAACATTCATTTATTTAACAATCGTTGAGTACCAGCCATGTCCCAAGCAGAATAGAATATGATTTTATCTCAGAGGAACAAATATTTGAAACCTATTTCACTTGCTATGACAGATTATATGAGAAATAAAAAAAGCATAAGGAGTAGGCTCTGCCCTCAAGAAGTTTACAGTCTTATTAGGGAGAAAAGTCATAAGCAAGTGACAATTACCTGGAGCTCATGCATGGAAAGTCTAAACTGACTTTGTGTGAGTAAGGTCACTGTGTAGCCCAAGTGTCTTATAAATTGCCTGACATGTAAAACATGCTTAATAAACATTTGTTGAAGAAATGAAAGTTTCTTTGACAAGATGGACTTGTGATTCTCTTGCCTCAAAGCCTCACCCAGAAGCACACCATGGGAGGTCATTCTTCCACAATTGTAGATTTTTAGTCATAGAAATTGAAAGGAAAGTTAGAATAGTTGGCAGTGGTATCTAGGTGTTAATGACAATAGTCAAAAAAGTGGTTTCCATTATGGGCCTTGGCAAACAATTGTACTGGCAACTCTTCACTTACATGCTGCCAAATTATGATTGACATGTACAGCTTGTTTTTTTACAACCGAGAATTCATGCTGGTCCAGCGAAGTCTGTAGTGGGGACCTTGAGCTGAGCAGGTAGCCCAGGTAAAGAATCATACATCCTGGTTTGCATAAAATAGTCTCCATTTTTATTTGTTTTCCTGATGTAATTATTAATAGCACCAACTTTCACTCTCAAGAGTGTCCTGATTCAGATGATAAGTTATATAATCACAGTGAGTACAGGAAAGGCCTGCTGAGCCAGAGGGATGGGCAAGACTTCTGGTTAAGAAGGTAGATTGCACACACTGCTTCATCTTCCTACTTTTGTCAGCTTTGTTCTCTTTTTCATGTGGTGAAGATTTTTAGTGTTTCAATTCATAGTTTAACTGTAGTTGCCTTTTGCACTTTTTCTGTATGTTGACTCTAAAATTAAGAGTAATTGTGATAGGTTATGTTACTGATTATTAAATATTCCTCTGGGAGGAATATATATCTTTGAACAACAAAGATGTTGGACTTTGTAATGCAAGATCTTATTCTCATCAGCTTGTTTGGCATCAAATAGGTACCAGAACAATCTTTCTCTAGATATAACCTTAACTATGACCTTAGTGAGATCTCATGCAGTGAGTAATAAGTGCATGGTGGAACTTCAGAGCTGCAAGAAATTTTCTCATCCCTCCAAAATATCAAACCAATTGTTGGCTAATACCCCAGATTAAGCCTTCAGTTCTTCAGCTTAGAAGTTTCAAAATACAAATTTTTTTTTTAATACCGTGGAGGAAAGATTATTTAGAATCCCAATTGTGGCACCCCTAGCCTCCCAAACCAGGCTCTATGGAAACTCTGTGAAACTTAGATGCTTGTGAGGAATACAGTTTGAAAAACACTGCAAAGTTCAAGGCATTATCTCCCTAGAAATATCTGCATAAAAATAACTAAACTATGTCACCAGTCAGTCACATCTCAAGGTAGAGGAATTTGGGGTCCTTTTCTAAGAGAAGAGTTTTCTCCTGAGTGAGAAGATAGCACAGTAGCCACTGGGCCCTGGGACATAGAGACGCTTCTGGATCCCCCACACCACAGAAAACAGGGAAACCAAGGTTCTTCAGTGTGTCTCTGGCAACTTCTCAGAAGACAAACCCTGATCTTGGCTACCTTCTTACAGTATCCTAATAACCTTCAGATGCAGGAGCCTCAATAAGATCCATCTGAGTTTTAAATAGGAGCGCTATAAATATAAACTGAATTGAAGTTTTAGGCAGCCAAGAGTTTGCTAGCTTTCTGGAAGATTCCAGTCCAGCCCCCACACTACCCAGCTTCCTGCACCTGATTGGCCTTTAAGATAACTGATCACAGCTGGTGGCTTAATTGGGCCTGTCACAGGAAGACCAGCTTCTAGACACAAGATTCCATCCTGCCATGGTGCCCTTGGGGCCAGTGAACTCACTGAGAGGAAATGCGACTCCCACTTGTTCAGGTGAAGAACTTGGGGCATTTCCTAGATGGGGCTTCATGCCAGGGGTCTGGTCTCAGCTTGGTGGGCTTGAGAGGAGAGTATGAGGTCCCTCCCCTGTACCATAAGAGAGCTCTGCCGTCTCTCAAAGTTTTGTGGTTTGCTTGTCAGGGTTGCATGAGGTAGCATAAATTCCAGTTCATTATAGGGCAGTCAGAATTAGTAAAAAGTCACAATTATACAACATCTTAAAATATCTTTTTATTGGATTTGAGTCACCCCAATAACATGGCCTCTGGCCTCCAGTTTCATTTGATAGACATTGTGAAGAGTTAAGTGATAATAATAAACTTGTAGCCATTCATGGTCGAGACAGGGAAAAGGAGCTGGCCACAGCCCAGAGCAATGCCATGTCTTGCCAGAGTGGCCAAGGGGATTCCATGGGGGCACGAGGGCAGGTGGTAGAGCTCTGTCTGTGCTGAGGCACATTCTCATCAGGTCGTAGCCTGAGAGGCATTGTCCAAAAGAAGACTGGTCACTTGAGGATCAGAAAGTAGAGAAGGAGAGTTGGAAATGGAAACAGTTAATAGAAATTTTGGTTATATTGGCAGGGCAGGAGGCAGAGAACTTGTGTCACAAACCTACAGTGAAAACAAGACCAGAACTGGAGCTGCTCTACTGTGACTTCAGGAGGCAGAGCTGAGACCCCTTCCACCTTCCCAAATATTTTTTGCAAATACCTCTGGGGAGCTATTCCTTGATGGTTAGTGATGTCAACTTAGGGGAAATGTGTTCAGTTTTGAACTTGTTTGAGATGCCTGTATGATAGGCAAATAAAGATTGCCATTAAGAAGCTGAATATGTGTATCTGAAGCTCAGATACACACATTGAGGTCTGAGGTGGATGATGAGATTTGGGAATTAACAGCCAATTGATAGCAGTTGAGACCATGAACACCGATGACACTATCCAGGAAGAGTAAGGAAGACTGGATGGTGGGCCTTTTGAGGAAATTGACAGAGAAAACTAGGCTGTCACAAAAGCACAGTCTCTCTCTCTCTCTCTCTCTCTCTCTCTCTCTCTCTCTCTGTCACTCATTCTCTCTCTCTCTGTCACTCATTCTCTCTCTCTCTGTCACTCATTCTCTCTCTCTCTCTCTCTCACACACACACACATACACAATGGCACTTTCCATGACACTTTGACTGAGGCTGCAGACATACACTGAGGCAAAATAAAACAAAAATAATATACAGAAATAAACAAACTGAAATTTCAGCAACTTCCTCCAGAAATCAAAAGGCAAACTAAGTGTGGTAGAGACATCTGTTGCCAATCTATTGCCCATTTCCAGGCCAAACAGAATTCTGATCTTGTGTGCCCTGGTCTGGATGGACATATCTGTCATGGAAGGTGATCCCCAGGGATGGTCATGGAATTCTTATTTCCACATCCTAATGGTTGCTTCAACATGGACTTGTGATCTAATTCTAGCCAATGAAACTGAGAAAACTTTTGGCAACTTCTGGGAAGGCTCTTTGCTTAATCTTTAAAAGGGACGTGTGGTGTTGTGGGGTAGGATGTTCCCTTTTCTGACTCTGTCTCCATGTTGTCATGTCTATGCTGATTCTTGGAACAGTGACAGACATTGTGTGACCGTGAGGAGACAAGACTGAGGACAAAAGCTAACATGCCAAGGGTGTGTATCCCTCAAATGTTGGTGTTCCAAGGAAGGGAGGAACGATCATTCTTGGTGCTGTCAATGAGCCACTCAATTACCAACCTGGAACCTCCCTCAGGAGTTCTTGTTACAGTAAATAATAAACATCTTTATTATTTGAGCTCCTTTTTGTTTGATTTTCTGCTTCTTGCAGCCACAAAAGCATTCTAACTGTTAACACTAGCAAACCCATAATTGAACAACTCATAGGTGACTTAATAATAAATCTAACATTTACTGCATTTACTACGTGCCAGACATGATTCTGAGAGCACTAGCCCATTTATTCCTTATAACAACTATAAAAAAGAAACACTGTTGTTTTCTTCATTTCCAAGATGAAAACTTGATTACAGAGAGATTAAAGCACTTGTTTAATGTCACACAATTAACTAGTCCTAGAACTAGTATTACAAATATAGACCATCTGGCCCCCAAATCCAACCTCATTACCAGAATGTTAGAGTGCCTCTCAGATTAACAAATAGGAACTGGGTTACTCCTGTTCAAAGTCAACTACTAGGGACCATTTAATAACAACAGAGAAGTCAGATGAACAAAGTTTTTCCTTTTTCTTCAGTGACATGTTTTCCCTCCCATCTCCCCAGCATTGCTCAGCTTTCTTCACTGTCTCCTTGCTCTGCCCCCCAAGTAAAATCTTCTCTCAGATCCTGTTTGAACTCAAAGGTGTAAATGCTAAATACCAGGAGTGTTGGATTTTAATGGGAATCAGAGCCTTAAACCCAGCTTGAAATTTATGCATCAGCCTGCCTGAACCTACCAGCTGAACTGCTCATTAAACTCACATTTATGGAGAGCTGAGATCACACAGAAGGAAGCACAAGTTCCTTCCCCCAGGGGGCCACGATCAATGAGAAAAAACAGGGGTCTAAACTAGGGATGGTCATGAAACTAAGAATATAAGATACAGGCTGCAGTGGTTGCCCATCAGAAGGGCACTGGGGAGGGGGAGGGTGGGGCCACAGGGAACCAGCTGAGGAGACCCAGTTTTCATCCTAAAGCCATTTTGTGCTGTTCTGTACTTATATTTTCCCCCATATCCACGTATTACCTATTCAGAGAACAATTAGAAAGCCTAAACTCAATAAAATGTGACAAATCTTTTCTAGAGGTATGAACAGAATGCTTTGAGAGTACAAAGAAGTAAAATAGGTAGGGAGAATGTGTTAGTTTGCTAGGGCTGCCATAACAAAATACCACATACCAAATGGGCTTAAACAACAGAAATGTATTGTCTCACAGTTCTGGAGGCTAGAAGTCTAAGATCAGGGTGTCCCCAGGTCCCTGTTTACTCTGAAAGCACCAGGGAAGGATCTGTTCTGGGCCTCTATCCTCACTTCTGGTAGCCTCAAGTGTTCCTTGGCTTGTGGACAATGGTTTCCTGTGTCTCTTCACATCATCTCCCTTATGTGTATGTGTCTGTGTCCAAATTTCCTCTTCTTATAAGGACACCTGTCATACTGGATCGGGGCCCACTCTAATGATGGAATTTTAACTTGATTACCTCCAAAAAGGCCCCATCTCCAGATAAGATCACATTCCGAGGTACTGGGGTTTAGAACCTCAACATATGAATTTGGGGGGATGTACAAGTCAACCCACAGCAAAAAGACATCAGGATGCTTTCTGGAGAAAGTCGATTCCATTCACACAGTATTGACAAGAGGCCATTTTGAGGCTTCTTGGAACAACACATTTTCTCAAGCACTAGAGATAAGAAACTCCTTGACATTTTGATACAGTGGGATGAGCTCACATGGACTCAGCTTTGAGGTGTACAACTTGGAAAACGTAAATGTAATACCTGACAGGCACAGGTTGAATGAGGGAGTCTGATGGCTTGAGTAGCAGGCCGTTTGCGATGCTGTGCACCCCAGCTCCAGCTCGCTTCTTCCATCTAACCATAAAATCAGAAACAGCATATTGTTGAAGCTTGAACACTTACAGGCAATTTCCATTCTTATGCTACTGATACTGCATTTGTGGAAACATAAGGAGTCCCTGGTGGCTGATTCAACATGTACCAATTTCTAAAATTTTACTTTATAACCAAATAATGTATCCCACTGAAGAGAGTGTGGCCACGTGCAGAGACAAGGTAATTTAAAAATCATGTTCAAGTTATGGTGACAATAGAAATTCAAGGCAAAGTAATATTTTATTTCTAGATGGCGTTAAGAGTGTGACTTGTAGCCTGGAATTCTAAAGAATGCAGAAAGTTGGAGAATGATCATGAGGATTTTTGCACATGCATGCCAAGAACACAGGCAGTGGTGGGTACACAGGACAGGTCACCAGGATTTTGCAAGAGTAAGCAGTATCATCATAAATTACTATGAAAAAGGCAATTTAATTTTTTTTTTTTTTTTTTTTTGAGACAGAGTCTCACTGTGTTGCCTGGGCTACAGTGCCGTGGCATTAGCCTAGCTCACAGCAACCTCAAACTCCTGGGCTCAAGCAATCCTCCTGCCTCAGCCTCCTGAGTAGCTGGGATTACAGGCATGTGCCATCATGCCTGGCTAATTTTTTCTATATATTTTTAGTTGTCCAATTAATTTTTTCTATTTTTAGTAGAGACGGGGTCTCGCTCTTGTTCAGGCTGGTCTCGAACTCCTGAGCTCAAACAATCCGCCCGTCTAGGCCTCCCAGAGAGCTGGGATTACAGGCGTGAGCCACCGTGCCCGGCCGGCAATTTAATTTTTAAAATTAGAAAGTATCATGAAGTAAATCCTTTTGCTATTCCAGTCATTGATACTAGTAAAAATTTTTAAAAAATCAATCAATCAAGAAGTCCCTTCATCTTTTTTTTCAATAATCAATCCGTTACATAAGAATTTAGTAAATGGTGGCATTTCGAATCAGTATGGGAAAGATAGATTATTTTATCCTTATCTCAAAGTATAGATCAAAATAAATACCAAATGTATTCATGTTCTAAAGGTTTTATATGTAAAAAAAAAAAATGCATGAATAGTCTGAGTCCATAAAGAAAACTGACTGACAGATGAAAGTATATAAAAATTTAAAACTTTTCTACATTAATGAAATTATAAAAATTAAAATATAAAGAACAAACTAGGGAAAAATATTTGCAATACATAAGAAAATAGTAAATTTTAAAAGGTGAAAACTTCAACAGAAAAAGGATCAAAGTAAATGAAAGGCAGCACACACAAAAAAGACTAATTATACTAATAAGTATATATTTTTAAAAAGTTTAACTGCAACACCAATCAAGATAATGCAAATGAGATACCTTTTTATATATAATAACTAAATATGACTAAATATGGCAAACCCAACACTGGTCATAGCACAGAAAGTATGTATAAATTGATAACAAGAGGTTATTGTGAAGATTAAATGAGCCAGTTCCTATAAAGTGCTTAGCCTAGTGCCTGGCACACAGTAATAATAATTATCATCACCATCATTATTAATATATTATAAAGTTTAAAATTCCAGTTTATAAAACACGTTCCATCATTTTAATACACACACATTCATAATACATGTATACATATATATAGATTCTCACAATACATAGAGAAGCATAGAAAATATGGGAAATATATGCAAAAAATATTAATAGTACATATCTGTCTCTGTGCTAAGATGGTGGATATTTTTTCCTTATGCTTTTCTGTATTTTCCTAATTTTTATAATTATGACTTTTGTATTCATATGACAAAAGTTACTTTCAATGAATTTTATGAATAATTTTAAAGTGACTCAGAAGGTACTTCATTCACATAAAAATGTTCAGTTTTGGCCCAGGGCTAGCCAATCCTTGTTGATGAAGTCAGGGGGACTATCACTGTTTAGCAAACCCAATCTTCTTGAGAATAGCGGCTTAGGGAGCATTATAATTCTGCTACTGGGTTTATGTTACTGCTGCGGGGTCTTGCTGTCAATTAAATAGAAGGTATTTTCACAGAGCCACGCAAACACACACACTGATTGAGCGGCTGAGTGGCACAATTACAACAGACACTTGACAATTCAGAAACTTTCAGTATTTAAGCATCACAAGCAAGCAAAGAAGCTGGAAGCATGATTCATAGCATCGAAATGAGTGAATTGCTTCTGAAAGGGTGACTTCATTCTCTCAGACAGTTCTGCACTTCATATTTCCTGATTCCATTAAGTTCAGGCCAGGTCACAATAGAAAATAAGTCCAACTTTGATTTGGCATCATCCTTCTACCCATACGTTTAATGTAAACATCATATACCTAAACACCCTTGAACAAATGAGCAATGTTCTCATTCAGTGTGTTCAGATGAATATGTAACAGCCAAAAAAACCCAAAAAACATCTGGTCACATCTGAGGGGTCTAACAGATTGATTCTCTCAGGATACACACTAATTCCCAGAAGTCTTTGATCTGAGTTTGGTAAAGACATTTAACAACTTTCTGCTTCTCAGCCATCTAACCGGATAAAACAATCTAATCTTCACAGTCGGCTTCCATTTCTTCCAAATAATCCATAAACTATCAATGACTAAGGGTATCATAACAAAAAAATCTACAATTTCATTCACTTTTAGCATTGAATCATGCAGTGAACTAATGAATTAGAAAATTTTATAGTATGAAGTCTGATGAGTCATGCAACAGAAGAACACCAAACTTGTCTTTGGATTTGAAAAAAACATCAAAAATTTAACTTTTTCATTATAGGTGCCCTATGTATGGCAAATACATTTTGCTTTTTTTTTTTTCAGGTTTAGATTATTTTACTTGCAAATGGTTAATGTATACTCAACTTGGTAAGTAATATTTTTTTTCTTGTTAAAAGTCTCAGCCAGGCCAGGCCCTTATAAGATTAGTCTCTTAGGTAACCTGTTGAATACCCCTGGCTGTGTAAGAGTTTTAGAAAAGGTTGGAGATAGAGTATATACTTTTTTCTATATGTATGTATATGTACATATATTTATGAGGAGGCTAGATTTGTAGACCAAGAAGAAGAAGACAGAGACCTTGGTGCTGAGTATGCCATCAAACAGATTATATGACCCTCACAATTAACAATTTCTATTTTGACTTCAACTATTGTGTCCCTAACATGACGGCCCATCAAATGATAATCCTTACATACCCCTACCTCTAAAATTATGATTTTTTTGACCAGGACAGGAACAATCTAGAATTTGTAGAAAAAATCAGGGAAAGGAATACATCTGTCAAACACCAGTGAGAGAAAGAAGGAGGAATAAAGCTAAAATGGATTGATTTGACTGCTTTTGGGTGCAGTCTCCGCTACAGGCATTGCCTCACAATCCTTGCTCCAACCTCAAGAGGCAAGTCAACCACCATTCATGCAACAACTCTTTACTGAACACCTGCAATGGGTAAGGCCATGTACAAAGAGCTTGGGATACCACAGTAAGAAAGAGAAACACTCCTTACCCCAGTCGAGCTTATATTCCAGCAGTGGAGACAGATTATACAGAAAAGGATTTAATTATGATCCCCTTATGTGTTGCAAAGAAGTGTAACAGGGTGCTTTGAGTGGAAGACTGTGCAATGGAGACCTTACATATATGGGAGAGCATGTCATGATTGCGGAGAAAAATCACATTTATCATGAGCTATTAAGCATGAATAAGAGTTGGCTAGGCAGGCAGGTTAAAGGACATGCACAGTGACCTAAAGCAGAGAAGAACATAGTAAGTCCAAAAGTCATTATAATCCTCATCCTACAGGTAAGGCTTAAACATATATTTGTCTTTTAAGTTACTTATCCAAGATCTTGTTGCTAGCAACTGAGTGATGAGGTTCAATATTAAGCCTACTGGACTTGAGAGATTTTTATTTTTCCTGGTAAAGTCTGCCTGGCTCCTTTTTAGTGACTCCACCTGTACCCTATTGGCATCGGACTTTTGAGATGACCACGGTTTCGGTCTCCCATCTGTTGGAAAGAAATCTGTTAGCAGTAGATCATTGGACGAAACGTTGAAGGGCTTGTCCAGGGTTGAGTAAGTCTTTCTGCTAGGAATCCCACAGCAGGAAATACTAGGGAAAAGCTATAAAAAGGGCTCTCTCTTCTCTATTCCTAGAAAGATGGATTGAGCAAGTATTCCTGCATTTTGCAAAGCCCAAAGGGACACTGGGCATTATGTTTACATTGTGGAAAAGATCACCATTATGACTTATTTACCATCTTTAAAGTTTTTAGTTACTGCCTAACAGCACTTCTAACCAACTCCCAATGCACTGAGTTGATTATAGTTATTATTAAGCTGAAAGTTAAGAAATTGCTCACAAGAAATCTGCATCCTGTCATGTACCAAAGCTGCACATATTTGTCCCAGTTCTTTCTCTTGGAGTGCGGATAAACGTTTCCCCGTGTCAGGGGGCTTTTCAACATTTCAATGGCCTAGTGGGATGCTCTTTTGAGCCCAGAGGGCAATTACTAAACCTTAAGGTAAAGCAGAGAAGGAAACAGAAAACGTGATTGCTAGCTCAAACAAGTGAGGTCCAGGGGACGGCTTAAGTTGAGCATTAAGTATAATCTTTTGGCTTTGACAAGAAGGTGAGGTGACCAGTAATTAGCCATTCATGTTGAACCCTAAGCAGTGTGATTTGGATGGGAAGTAGGCGGGTGCCCGGCCCACAGTTTCTGGCATTTGAGAGCTTTGCAGGCAGGAACTCATCTTGAGCTTAATAAAATGATTTGCTAGAGTGAAGTTGTTTGTTAGTTTGTTTTTGAATATGTGCATTTTGGTATGTGGGTTTTTTTTCCTCCAAAAGCATTGGCAAAAATAGATCAGGGCACTAGAAATGATCCACAACAAGGCCTTGGAAAGACTGAGAAACCCAACTACGGGTATAGCTCATCCCTTACGGCTTCCTCCTGCTCCCGCGAGCTTATCTTTCCCAAGTATGTGCCACGGGGACACACCCATCCCAAGTTGGCAGAGATGCCTCCCTTGTAGCTGTCAGCAAATCCTTCCCATCAGCAAGTCAGGCAACATTTGAAAAAGGTGTAAATCTCAGTCTATAAATTCATGTGTTCAAAAAACAGAAAAATTTTTAGATTTCCTTACATCAAATTAAATTTGGATTCTGAGTAACCAGCCCACTAAGCTGGCAGGAAATTTAATCCAGCCATGCTTCGGCTGTTCCCACACCCCACGCACCAGAATTCTGCAGAAGTCTGGGTCTTCTGGAGTGCAGGGTCTTATACAACGTAGAGGTGTTGGGAAGATGACTCCAGTAGCTTGCATCTGTCTGCTCTGGTAGCATTTGTCACGGGCTACATGGCCCACTTGGGTCTCACCTCTGCTGCTTCCAGGACACAGGTGTGGTGCACGGGGCCCTGGTGAGATGAGGAGATCCATTCCTGGGGGTCAGCCCGCCTCGGGGCACAGTGGCCCCCTCCCCTCTGAGGGGTACAGTTATGGAGTGGTACCCGGAGCCCCACTGCTCACAGGAGCCACAGGGCTGTCGCCCCTTCTCAGCCTAGGGATGTAGCTTCTTTCTTTTCCCTCATCTTTTCAAAAAAAAAAAAGCCTTTCTCCTTTCGTGCCCTAAGCAATAAATAGGAGGCCAGAGTCACAGTTGTGCGTTTGCGC
Source organism: Avahi laniger (assembly GCA_963575035.1). NCBI lineage: Eukaryota > Metazoa > Chordata > Mammalia > Primates > Indriidae > Avahi > Avahi laniger. The sequence continues at coordinate 22,284 of CAUYSK010087323.1, read as the reverse complement.
GCGCATGCGTGTATGCGTCCTTGGGGGTTGAGGGTGATTGTAACATCTAACTGGGTATCAGGTGAGAATCTCATGTACCAAAAATTCCTCCTGTATATATGGTTGATGGTGAAGGTCCAGCCCTGTACAAAATATTCCTATACACACCGGAGTTTGAGAATCACTGAGTTAAACCAAAGGAAGGAACCAAAAGAAAGACTATTTGCAAATGCCTAAAATCCCTAGTAATACAAAGAGGACGGGTGGAGAATTCCAAAGTATTCCTGATTGCCTGCAGAATTTACAACATTCTGATTTAATATAAAGCCTCTCTAATATGTGCTGATAGGGTTGCTTATTGTTGAAAGTATTAAAGGTAAGAATGTAGTTTTTTTAGGCAAGGATTAAATTCTAATTTAGTTTTTTGTAAGATGTTTTTTCCCTTTTGTTTTGTGTTCTTCAGTTTCACTATGTATGGATTTGTTATTTTCTCTTTAATCTTATTTGGCACTTGTGGAACATATTTAAGCCCAGGATTGCTTTTGTTCAATTCTGGAACTTTCTACAGCAAGTACTGCTTAATTAGGACTGATGTGACTTTACTCTTTTTTAATAAGTTATCTTTATTGAGCAGTGACATCCAAGGCCTTGCATTTGCTGGAATGGGATGGGGATGGGGTGGATAAGTTGCTGTGTGCCAAGGGAGAAAAGCTCTGGGTGGAACATTGTAAGGAAAGCCGAGGCAGAGCATACCATCCAAGCCCTGCTCGCAAGAGGGGGGATGGAGTTTCCTCATCTGTGTCATAAGGATGCTCAGAGTTCTTTATCTCTTCAGATGAGAACTTACCAAGGAGCCCAACCTGTGAAACGGCTGCTCTGGAAGAAGCGTGCGCCTCCTCCCCCTCCACCTGGGGGACATCCTGGAAAAATCAGGAGACTCTGCCAGCTCCACCAGCCCTTCCAGGGGTGGGCTTGTGGTCACATGTGACAGAATGCCTCTGGAAGCCGAATAAACTGCCCTTTAAAGAATCCCATCTTCTGCAGTGGCATTATATATTTGTCTTCGAGGCCTGCTCTGGCATACTTGTAGGAGGGGTGGCTCTAGAAGATCCTGTTTGTTGTGCAGACATGACTGTGTCCTTGTGGGGAAGCTTAGGTCTCTCTGTCTTTCTCTGGGGTGGAGGAGTTAGTTGAGTCTGAACACAGAGGACCAAGAAGACCATTGGAGGACAGAGAAGGTCTGCTGACAATGACTTGAATTGTGTGACTTTAAATTTTTAATGTGAACTTGAAGGACTTTCCCCGGAGCATGTCCCTCCGTATATCACAGGCTCCAACACTCCCGACTGCTTTACCGCTGGCTGGAGTCACCTATTTATGGTGCCTGCCTGGCCCGTGTAGCATCTGAGTTCCTGGACCCCTGGCCTAAGTGGAAAGCCAGCGCTGCCTTTGGATTTATGTACATCAATGAGGCCAAGCATGCTCTCCACACGCATCCATATTGTCTTTTAAACTCTCATACTCTCTGACGTGCATTCTTGTCCTCCAACCCCACAATCAGAATTAATCTCTATTGTCCCTGGTAGCCTAATTTGCATCTCCCTTAGGGCATAAAGCAATCTGCCACATATTATTAATAACATTTGTATATAGTAGTCCTCCCTTATCCGGGGTTTCGCTTTCCACAGTTTCAATTACAGTCAACCCTGGTCCAAAAATAGGTGAATGCAATACAATGAGGTATTTTAAGAAAAAGAGATCACTTTTATTACAGTATATTGTTATAATTGTTCTATAATATTTTATTATTAGTTACTGTTGTGAATCTCTTCCTGTACCTAATTTAGAAATTAAACTTTATCACAGGTATGTATATATAGGAAAAAAACATATAATGGTTCGGTACTATGTGCGGTTTCAGGCATCCACGGCGGGGGCAGGGGAGCGGCGGGGGCTTGGAACATATCCCTGAAGGACAGGAGGCAACTACTGTATTACTCTTCAAAATATAGCTCTACAGTGATTTGGGTAAGTGCTCCTTAATCACTTTTTGTCTTGCTCTCAGCCTGGATTGGCTCTGCCCACCGCAGTGTCCAGAGAACCATAACCATTGTTTAGCCATCACCACCTACCTCTGGTGACATGGTCTCTCTCTAGAGCTGTTTGTGGGGAGAGAAGAGAATAAGACCGGGGGGCAAGTCACTCAAATATGGTGATGTTGGATCAAAAAGAACATCATATAGGGGTGGGGAAGGCACAGAATATAATGAACTCTCACTTTAAAAAAAGAAATGGACTTTCCTCTTTGCCGATGGTGGGTTGGGAGGAGGCAGATGTCAGAAGGAGTGTTTTCATACACAAACCGACTGCTTGCTTCGTCACGTCTTTCTCACGTGGGCTCTGAGGGGCTGCTGGTGTCAGGTGACGGCTCTGCCTCCATCCCAGATCCTGCTGGGACACCCGGCAAGGTTCCCTGGTGCTTTGAAAAGGAAAGAAGGGTGTCACCGTGATGAATGGAGCTAGCATGTAGGAAGAATAAGTTGCAGCAGAACTACAAGCAGCTCTGTGCTCCATTCATTTAAGCAAAGAGAACTGACATATCTTCCCAGGCTGGAAACAGACATTGCATTAATGTGCTAATTGCAATCAGGACTATGTCACTTTGCCTTTTTATTCACTTCAAATTTTTTGTTACCCCCATGTTAAAAATCATACACCACTCTGCCTTTCCCTAAATATTTGAATTGGTATATTTTCGTCAGGATGTGTGTACATTTTCTGTTCCCTCCCATCTGGGTATAATTTTCCATCTTCTCCCCCGATGATCTGCATTTTCTCCTTCAAGTCCCTCCTGTAAACCCACTTCTGTGGATCTTGCCTTCACATTATACCATTAAAAGCTCCAGCTGGAAGGAAGTGCCTCTGAATGGAGTCCAAGAGGAGAAACAAAGAAGATGGGAACCAGATGCCATTGAAGTCATCTCAGTGTGAGTCATCATTTTCTCCTGGAAAGTGTCTGCCTCAATTCCGTGTAGCCTTTCAATTTGAACTTCACTAGGTAGAAGCTCTCCCTCAAAGTATGTACGGCAGCTGTCCTCAGTAGGTCCATATATTTTGAATACTATTGACATACAGTAAATGTATACATAGTACTAGCAATAACAGATAAATATGTATTAGTTAGGCTTTAGATCCAACATAAGATAGTCACTTCCTTCGTGGGTCATTTACCCACTCTTATTCCACGCCCTTGGATACTATACCTCATCAACTACTGCTAGAATTTGAAATGAATGCTCTAGTTGGATAAGAGTGTATGTTTTAGCATTGTTCAGGATTAAAAACAAATAACAACAAAAAGCAAAACAAAAGGAAATAAAACAAACTCTGACTTCCAGAGATTAGTGTCAACTGATTTTCATGTGTACTTTTTCCTGTTTTTTAAATGCAACTTAAACTGATTTCTATATAATAGATCATGTTATCACTGAAGGTAAAATTATTTACTCATGTAGTCAGCAAAACAAACTAATCAACCAAAAACCCAGCTAATGTTATTTAAAAAGAAAAAAAAGAGTGAGAGGGAAATCCCTCTTTTCCCATAGTGGTTTTAAGAAACAACTTTCAAAACTATTCTAGAAAGGTACTCAATTAAGCCGGTGACATTGTAATTGGTAAGATCCAATGTTGTCTAAAATAAACACCTGTGTGAGCACACACACATGTATATATTCACACAGTATTATATGTGTATATATGTGCGTGTGTGTGTACAACATAGTGGACTGAACACATGCATTGATCTTCACTCCCTTCAAAATTCTGCCAAAGAGTCAATAAAAGGGATAAATTCATAACCAGGCTGAAAACCAAAAGAGAGCCATGAGCAGAGGTTTTGATAACTTTCTGGAGGGTGGAAGGAAAGTGAATAATTTTGCTGGATGAAGCACAGCAGAGAAAGCAGCATTCCAGATATGCTCAGGAGAAGGCTGCAGAAAGGGAGGAAGTGTTCTTTGCAAAGAAACCTTAGGGAATCTCCACAGTGGGCATTAACAGATTCAGAGCTCAGGACTAGAAAGAGAAGCCAAAATCAAGGCGATTAACTTGCTTGTCCAGAGAGTGGCTGCACCATTTGGCCTCCCTCATCTCTTTTCACCTTTTCTGTGCACGCAGATGGACCCACAAGAGCAGATTCAGAAACCCTCCTTCCGTCCTCAAGATCTGATCTATTAAGAAAATAAGATCTCTCCCTGAGAAGAACTAAGGCTCCTTGTATGGGATTTGGCATCCCATAGCAAAACCTTTTGTTTCTGGTGTGTTGAGAGGAAAAAAAATCATTTGCATGATTTCCTATGCTTGTATCCTAAAGGGAAGCTTGTCACCTGTGCACACAGCCAGTCCTGCCTTCAGATATGCCTACCTAGGAAGCATACCTACTCGGTGGCAGAGAGCTGCACCCTCAACACTCGGCCACCATTGTTAATTACCTAGTCCTTCATTCATAAATGTAAACAAACAGCCTGAATGCCCAAGCCGACTGGAGTGGGAAATGGGGGATGAAAGAGAATTGTTTTGAGTACAGTGTCAAGGGATGCTATCTACACCAAAAACTCAAGAAGCAAAAGTTTAAGTGTATTTAACGTTATAATTGTCATTGTGGTTTGCCACCTCATATCCATTTCCTATTCATCTAGCTAACAGAACCCTGATCTTGGTTTCATTCTTCCTCCAGTCTTAGCCCACATGCTTTAGGCAAATCTGAATGCAACCTCTACACCCAGGATGGAATATGGGACCCCGGCCCAGGCCAAAGTGTGCAACCTGTGCCCTTGGCCACACTCATTGGTTTTGAGGTGACCAAGCCGAGCCTAGCTGTTTAAGTAATAGAGAAAATTATTATTCAGAAATATTCTGTTTCCTTCTCAATTTCATGGGAGAAGTATACTTCTCCATTCATTTGGTTTGGGGTACAGTCATGGACTTGCTTTGGCTAATGGGATGTTACCAGACATGACATAGCATGGGTTAACACACGTTTATGCCACCAGTCTTGCACTCTTGTGCCTCTGTCATCACCATGAGAACATGCTTGGGGCAGGTTACTGGTCCCAGGAGAAAGACAAGAGACACGTGGAACACAGATGAGCTACACTAGCCCTGAAGAGTGAGCAAGCCCAGCCGGGATCAGCAGAGCTGTCCAGACAAGCCCAGCCTAGATCACCTGACCCCCAGCTGGCCCCCCAAGTGTAAGCAGACTAAACCAAGAGCAGCAGAGCCACTCAGCCAAGCCCAACGTAGGCCAGCTGACCTCAGCCAACCTACAAATATATGTTCTGAGTAAATGCTCGTGTACGTCACTGAGATTTTGTGTGTGTATGAGCTTTAACTCAGAATCATTGTGGCCATAGTTAAGTAGCATGAAAAGAAAGATGCACGCTCTGCTAGTCTAGAATCTAAGAGGATATGAAGCTGGAGCTGCTGCAGCCGTGGTCACCACATAGAGCTTGAGGATGACACTTGCAGACTGAGGACAGCTGAGCTGAAATCCAGTCCTGCTCATGTCGAGCTCTGAATTCATCCTGGTCTGATACTAGTTTTGCCTCTGATCTTCTTGCTTATATGAGCCAACAAATTCCCTTTTTATTTCTCAAATCAGATTGATTTGGCTTTTTTCCCCCACTTAACAATAAGAAGAATCTTAACTGATACCAAAATATATAGGACCAATGGAAGAACCAAATGAATAAAAATGAGAAGGGAAGAGGGACGTGGGGAAGCTGTACAGAAACTAATCCCTCATCTTGTGTGACATAGGCAACCTAATGTTCAATTAGGTAAATCAAGAAACATAAACACAGGCATGTTTTATGGACTTAATAGAAATGATCTTGAAAAGAACTGAAATCAGAAACAAAGGTGGTTACCTGCGATTACGGGCACAGGGAGTATGACGAAGGGAGATCTGTGCTGTCCAGTGGGAAGCCACTAGCCGCAGTTGGCCATTCAAATTTAAATTATTAAAATTCAATAAATTAATTAAAAGTTGGATTGCAGTTTCTTGGTCACAGCAACTAGCTACACGTGGCTAGGGGCTGCCACACCGAATTGTGCAGATATAGAATATTTCCATCGCTGCAGAAAGTTCAGTTGGATAATGCTGCATTAGAATATCAAGAGTCTCTATGTAAAGTCAAGAATTAAACAACAGACGTTTAAATATATCATTGAAAATTGCACCATAGGAATTTAAGGGTATAAGGCCCTAGAGACAAACTGTTTAGGTTTAAACCCCAGCTCTGACACAAGTTATAAACCCTGGGCAAGTCATTTATCTTTCTGTACTTCAACTTGCATATGTGTAAAATGGCAAAATGTGTGTAGACCTATCTCACAGGTTGTTATGAGGATTAAATAAGCTAACATATTTAAGAAGTTATTATATACTTTGTGCTTCCAAGAACGCCTAGCATATGGTAAGCACTTAGTAATTACTATTTTTATATTCTATCCTTCTGTCATATTTTATTTTACCATATGCACATAGTTTAAATAACACACTATGTATAAATATGAGGTTTATAGATTAGCATTTATATATAATGTGTAATATTTAATAGTTTACATGTCATATATGGTATATTCACATAGACTCGTATCTCAGCTCCAGTTCATGGGATTATAAATGCTTTCATTTTCTTCTTTATATAATACATTTCTATAGTTTCCAAATTTCTACACTGATCATGTATTGTTGTTATCACTAGAAAAAAATTTACTTTTAAAGACACCAACATATTTTGAGATGAGTAACGTGCTACATCTGGATCATTTGCTTCGCTGCTTTGGTCCACAGGGGCCCGTTATGTAATCTGTTATTAGCCAGTCAGGGCTTCCTGACCTCTTTGCTGGGCTATTACAAAATCCTCCTCAGCCTCCCAGTGCTGCCAGAGTGATCCCTCTACAGCACAACATTTATAACACTGCCCTGCTTGCAACCGGTCAGTGCCTTTCCATCCTTTACAAGTTAAGTGCCCAGTCCATGGTGTGACCCACCAAAAGCCTTCCCATTCTAACCTTGCCCACCTTCTTGTCTTCTAACACTCCCCAAATGTATCCACGTCTGCCCATATGCTACAAGAAGGAACATTCTTCCATCCCTTCTCCATTTACAATTGGAAGTCCCATTTATCCTGCCAGACCCGCCTAATTGCCCCAGTCTCCCACAGCAGAACTCAGATCTCCCACTCCAATCAGTACCTCTGTCTCAGAACCTGTTCTACCAAACAGCAATTATTTGTTTACATTCCTTACTCACCCTCAAGTATGTATCCCTTGAGGGTGTGGCATCTTTGCCTTCCTGTCTGCAGCCCAGAGACTAACCCCAAATAGTGCTTAATAAATGGTTGTCACACAGATAGATTCAGGAAGAAATTATCTTAATTAAAACAATAAATGTTTACTGCATAAAAATTAGAAAGTCCATATAAATCAAATCAGAAAATATACAGCACATGTAATCCCATCTCTCAGTAAAATTTAACACCTTGGTATACATGCATAGGCTAGATTAGAGGTTCTCAAACTTTCTTTGTTCATGGCATTCAATGTTTCAGTAATTTTTCCTGGTACTTTAGACCAAAATAAATTATGTCTATTATTAATATGTAGTTTAGTTCAAAGAACTTAATAGTAACATAGAACTTAATAGTAGTGCCTAGTATCCAAAGGTGTCACTGTGTTTCCCTGGAAATTTCAGAATACTCTTGGTGGGGAGGGGCTGTAAATTCACTGCAATGCCTCAGCATACCTTGGCACACAGTTTGGGAACCACTCACTGGTCTCTAGACCTTCTGAAAGAATCTTTTAAAAGAAAATGTACTGTTACATTGTGCAGACTGTTTTGTTAACCTATTATTTCTATTTAATAATAAGAAATAAACAACTTTCCTTCTTGGTAGCTGTTTATCTAATAATATTTAATATTTGATGAGTACCTGATATGTTTCTTATGAGGAAGATATAATACCGTATCATAGTCTTCATGAGAAAACAGAGGCACTGAGAATTTAAGAAAATTTACCAATATCCCACAGGTAGTAAGTAGCACATTCAGGCTGTGAACCCAAGGAATTAGATTCTAGAATCCCTACTCTTAACTACCTCCCTCACTTTTAACATTCACAGCATCATTTCAGTGGGAGAGTCAGGACACGGTGGCATTCTGTTGTACAGATATATAATAATTTATTTAACCAAATCCCAAACATTAGACGTTTAAATTGTTTCCAAGTTTTCCCTATTCTCAACAAACTTAAAATGAACATCTTCGTAGCTACATGCTTTCATGTATATTTCCTTGGGGAAAAATTTCTAGAAGTAGAATTACTTTGTCAAAGAGTAAGATGCACAAACTCCAAGTCTGTACACGTAATCCAGTTATTCTACCAAATAGGTGGGATAAGTTTCTATTCTACTCTTTGTTTTTTCTTATCCTCACAAATACTGAGTATTTTCATTATTTAAAAAATAATGTATCAATAAATACAGGAAAATATCCTGTAGCTTATTGTTATGTTAATTTGCACTGCTTAATGTTTAATGAAGTCGAGCACTTTTATCTTAATAACCAGAATTTGGTTTTCACTTTAGAAAGGAGAAGCGATGGCTGAGTCACGGCGGGAAGAGGCCCCGGCTGCACCTGCGGAGGTTCCGTTCACATTCAACTCGAGCTGCTCCGCAGCCCGTCCCATGCTGCTTTGGCAGTGAGAAGTGATGCTCATTGCAACACACTCTGTCTTATCCAAGATGCCATCATTTCCTCATCCTAGTCTTCCTAAGGCAGGAAAATATACTGTCATTTTAGAAACATTTCTACAACAAAGAATATATTTATGGAATAGTGGATTCAGGGGACCCTGGGCTCAGTCCTGCCGTGACAATAAGAGAATCATTTAATATCTCTTAGTTTCAACTTGAATACTCAGATGACCAGTGCCTCTCAAACTCTTAAAAGAGATAGTCCAAAGATACAAGAGAATGAAAAGTTATTCCTGGGTTGGAACCTGGGATGTATTGACCATCTCCCCAAAAAAACCCATTGAAAATGTATAGTTTTCCTCTTCTTTAAGATTCAGGCCAAAGCTGCCTTCTTCTTTATAAGATTTTCGTGTTTATAATACATAAACGCGAGTTTTGTTTATTTGTCCTCTCATTTTTCTCAGATAGAATTGTTGCTCCAGGGACATGTGCAATCATTTAATATGTAGCTTCAAGAACCTCAACATATTGCTGTGTACTCCACTGTAGGAAACAAAGAATTCTCTCAAAGATTCTTTCAACTTTGGTTAGTGTGAGATTCCAGAGAACAAGGTCTGCCCTTAAGTTAATCATAAAATGTAAGGTCATTATTCTGGGAGTGGTTAATTTTCTTAGAGGGGTCAGCATTTTTTCTTCCCAGCAATTTCCTTGATTGCTGATGCAGAGATGGCCCTTCCACCCTCCCTGAACACTCCTGGCTGTCAATGAAGAGGCTGACAATTTAGATCCACATCCTAGAATCGTTAATAATAATACTATTTCCACCATCACCCTGAAAGCAACCCCCAGCTTTCCTAAATAACTTCCTTCTTTCTACTCTAAATTTATTTTATGGTAGGGGTAATGTGAGGCAGTAATGGAGAAACATTGTTCTTGGCATGGGAAGATAGGTAGACTTCAGGCAAATCACAACTGCCCTGAAACTCAGTTTCTGCATTGGCAAAATAGGAATTAATGATGCTTCTTATCCTGCCTACCTGACAAGTGTGTAGTGAGGATCATATCAACATTCCTTGGGGTCAGGGGTAGATATCATTTTTATTATTTAATATCCATCCTTAATCCAGAATGAAGAGAAAATTACTTAGCACATTATCTTTGACAATCCTTCAGTTTGGAATGCCGGCCGTTGGGAACTGCGTTCCAGAGGTAAGAAGACTGAACCCTCCAGCCGGTGCGACTGAGGAGCTGCATGGACAAGTTCTCACAAGACACAAGTGAAGCCCTTTTGGAAACAGTAATGGGCATTGTTGAGCTGGGTGGGGCAAGAGCAGCATGCCAGTAACTACCAGTGAACCTTAGCCAAGCCCCTACATGGCAAGAAAAGCTCTTTTCTCTGATTTTCTGATTAAGAAATAACAACTGACAACTAAGCAAAAAGATTCCAAACTCCTGAAGCATCTAAGCCTCAAAGCTCTACAGACGCAGGTGGAAAATGTCCCTGTGGGTCGCAGTGAATAGAAGCTGGGACCTCTGCCCCAATTGCCATGGTTTTGCTGTCACAAGCCCTAACCCTCACCCTCCACTGAACAAGTCGTACCAGGGAGGAGTAAGAGCCAAGCTTTATCTTGCTGCCAAGCGATGGGGACCCTTGAGGCCACATTAGACAAGCTATTAACTAGCAGCTCAAATTGAGCAACTTGAGCAAGAAAACAAGCACAGACAGAGACCACAAACAAAACAAGGGTAAAAATCACACACACACACACACACACACACAATGTAGCCGTCAAAGCAATCAAAGGAAAAAGGAGCTTCAAGATCCAAATGAGAAAAAGTGGGAAATTAAGGGGTCACAGGAAAAAGAAGTCATCAGACCCCTCCTTATATCTCACATGGATGGGGATGCTCCCAGTTTAGCTTTCCTCAATCTGTAGCCATTGTTTTCCTGGTGTCTTCTGTACAGTAGCTTTATTTGGGGGAAGGGGATGAATTTACTGGTCTAAAACCTGGGCAATGAGAAGCTGTTCCCACTCGGGAAAAACAAGGAGCAAACCTACAGATTGTACCCTGAGTTCACCTCTCTTGTTCTCCAAATAATGGTTGGTTTCAGAAAAGATACTCTTGCGTCAACTACATATGATGAACATAGAAAAATAAACTTAATGTCAGGGGACTATGTGCATTTCCTAAGGGAGACGAAGTCTCGGATGTTAATTTCATTTTCCAAGAACAATATCCAGGAAATGTTCACTTAAGCACAAAACACAATTAAATATTTTTTCTTTTTTTTTTTCAGAATATTATGGGGGTACAGAGGTTTAGGTTACGTATGTTGCCCTTGCCCCCCCACCCCCGAAGTCCGCGCGTCAAGTGTGTCCATCCCTTGGATGGTGCGCATGGCACTCTTTGTGTATGCATATACCCGTCTCCTCCTCCCCCTACAATTAAATATTTTTCCCAGATTGGTTTCTTACTGTCTTTACTTACATGCATATGTCATATCAGCTGGTTACCTGTTACTAGTTTTTGTTGTTGTTCATTGTTTGTTTGTTTGGGGTGGTTTGTTTGTCTTGGTTGCTTTGTTTCTTTGTTTTTGCCTGCTCTTAACTTTCTTTAGAGAAGCATAAAGCAGCAGAAAAGAAAAGCAGTGCGCAGCACACCTCTGGAGTTCCAGGCCCTGTTATAACCCCCAGGGCATAATTTGTAGGGCCCAGTGTATTCATAAAATGAAAATGCACAGCCCTTTGTTCAAGATCTCAAGATGGTGACCTTGGAGCATTAAACCAGGTATGGGGGCCCTATTTGACGGTCCAGTTCACAAGGTAACTTTGTAACTTGGAAAAGTCACCCTCACTAGCCTCAGTCTTCTTATCTTTAAATTAGGGACAATAATACTACTTATCTCACAATTGTGGATTAATTAAATGAAATGAAGTTTGTAAAGTGCTTTGCACAGGGCGTGGCACATAGCAAGTGCTTAAACATTATTAGCTATTGCTGTCGCCAATTACCTGCATTTATATAACAAGAACCTCAATATGCAAACACAATGAGGAATTAGGGTAATAATTAAATAATGCAAGACAGTCACCACTACACTCTTTTCTTCGCTTATTTTTGAATTATCTGAACGAGAAAGCTTTAACATAAATTATCCAAATAATTTCTTGAGTTATCCCCATTCACTTTGGCAATGAGTAGATCTGGTCAAATAAAATTTAATACGAAGTTGTAAGAATGTATAGTGAAACTCAAACGTTCTATGGAAAATGAATCAGGCTAAGACTCATGAAAAGAAGTTGAGGAACCAGAAGATCTGGAAACTAAAGAGCTAATTTGATGTGACAGTGCAAAGGAAAAAAGTGGTAGTGACAATTTTGAGATGACTATCATTTACTGTCAGTGTAGACGGGTCTCAGAGATGGAAGCCTATGTATTATGTAGAAAGCCTGTCCTTTTGAGAAGAAGCTGGAGATTAAGGAATAAGTTTTTAATTTGAAAGATTATGTTATGAAATATTCCAGTGATGCCAAAAAATGAAATAAACATTAATAATACACCCACTTCATAGCTTTATAAAATCTTAACATCTTTACATATTTGCTTCAGATTTTAAGACTTTTATTGGAAAACATAAAATACAAAAATAGAAACCCAGCAAAATAAATGCATAGCTTCATATAAGGTGAACACCCTGGTAATCACCATTAGATCAAGAAACGGAATTGGACACTCACATTGGAAGCCCTCCATTCTGTTCAAAGCCCCTCCCTTCTCCCAAAATAGCCTCTATTTTGACTTCTATAGAAATCAGAAAAGAGAAACTTTTTTTTTTTTGAGACAAAGAGAGAAAAAGAAATCAATTCTGGCCATACAATACCAAAATAACACAACTGATAAACAGTATCATATGCAAGAACCAAAATCCAAAAACAGTAGAAATTTCTCTTGGGCAATAAAAGACTTCCTTTACTCCCCCTCGAATGATTGAGAGCCTTCCTCTCTTTTCCCTTTTCTCACACATGGACTCAACATTTTCCAAATTGGATCCATTTTGGTATTTTGTAACCTATTCCACCTCTAACAGTGAAAACATATTGCCTCTGTTTCTGTAATTATTTAGCTAAAGCCACGAAAACCGGGTAATGTTCAAAGTTGGAAAGAATAATTAGCAAGTCCATGAGAGTCCTGTTTCTGATGTCAATAACTATATTTTTAATATCAAGGTTATCATATGTCATATTTTTGCTTTTATCTTTATTTAAGTTCAAGGTTATATTTTGAATGAAGTTGGTATTATCTGAGAAAATTTGTTTATTTTCTAAATATGATGGATCCACATGTAGGATCCAGGAAAGGCCAATGCTTTCATTTTACTACATCCATAGTCTCTTAGATTTGAAAAAGCCTTAGGCTTTCTTACACTATCCCCACTTGGTCTCCAATGGATACCTGCAAAAGACTTATAATACGCTACCTAAAATTAAAGGGGATAGTTTATATATTAGTCAGCATTCTAGTTGCAAGTAAAAAAACAGACAACTTGAAATAGTTTAGGCAAATCTGTGAATTTGCAGGCTCATGTAACCAAACTACAAAAAAAAAAAAAAAAGAGCAGAAGTGACTACAATGCTTTCAAAATTATTTTTATCTCTTAGCTCTGCCTCCGCCTTGGTACGTCAGCTTTCTTATCCCTAGCTGGTTTTCAGAATCCAAAGACTGGAGTCATAGCTGCCCCCAACTCTGGGCTCAATTTGTGAGCCTCACACTCCTAATGAGAAAGGGACTCTCTCTCCCCTCCCGATAAAAATAAATTCTGAGTGCGTACAATTGCTAAAATTCTGCAAATGTACACTTAACATATGTGCATTTCGTTGTATGTAATTTTTGTATCAAAAGGAAAGCCCACTCTAGAAACTACTGAACCCTACTTAATGAATGCAAGCTGAAATAGTTATGGAAAAGTATACTAATGTCTATAATCTACTTTGAAATACACCAAAAATAATTTGAATTAATAGCTAGTGAGATGGATAGTTACATGATAAAGCAAATGTAGTAAAATGTTAATGGCTAATGGTAGAGTTTAGGTGGCATGTGTTCACTATACAGTTCTTTCTGCTTTGTTGTATGTTTGAAATTTTTCATAAGAAAGTGTTGGGGGCGGTAATGAATCCTGGGGAAAAATTCTAACTACTTTGAGTCCTCTACCCAGCCTCGACCCAAGTGATGGGTGAGACACTAACTGCTCAGCTTCAATAATTTTTCTGCCATTAAACCATCCACTGTGACCAGCAAGGCATTGTCACGTGGCTCCTGTTCAGGACACATGGCAGAGTGGGAAATGGAAAGATTAAAACTTGCAAGGAAGAGTGTTTTCCCCCAAAGACAGGGGAAAGCACAGACAGTATTGGAGCATGTCATCACGAGGCAGGCAGCCACCCCAGTGCGATGGCTCAACAGTCTTCAGAACAACAGAGTGAATGACAGGTTATAACTGAGTCCTTGCACTATGACAATGTCTCTCCTTGCCATTCACAAATCAAAGCTAGCAAATGAATCTGACTTTTCTTAGCTGGTGATTTTTAAATATATGCCACAAGGATATGGAAAAATTAGCAGATTATGCTAGAGTGTGATTGACCAGTATTTCAGAGTAAAGACATACTTGCTTAAAGATGGGGTAGCTTTCAATCATTTGCTGCATACTGGCTTAAGAGTGAATCAGATTATGTCATTTAGCATCTGGCTCTGTAAAGCCCAGATTCTACATTTTAAAGAAAGCAAACATTAAATGAACATTAAAAGAACAAGGGTTCTTAAACTGGGGTCTGCGGGTGTTGCCTAAGTTAGGATAGTAGATTAGATTAGTTTATGTGTGAGCCATTTCCTCCCACCCGGGGGAAGACTTAAGCAGTTGTTCTTTAGTATAATTATGTATTAATGTATATATTTTTGTTCTAAACTATTAAAAGGCCCAAATGTCTTTCTCTCTGACTCCATCTCTCTTGCTGTCCAACTTTTGGACATTGGATTTTGTCAGGAATTTTAATAGTCAGCATTAGGAGGTAATACACCCTTGCCTAGAAAATTCAAAACACATTTACATAGTTTTTAATTGACAGGAACATGAGGTCAGGTTTGCTAAATGAAGCCGTGTGTCCTCAAGTTGGCTGAGAATTGACGTACATTAGCCAAGGCCACCTCAGTCTTTGTCTTTTTCGATTTGATTTAGGAGCATCCTAGATATTCCTCCATTCTTTCCTTCACTACCACCTCCCACACATCGAAACCAGTAATTTGGGCCACTCATGTCCGTCCTCGGCCAGAGCAGCCAAAGAGCAGATCCAGCCAGCCCTTCCACCCAGGGAGGTACCAAAGCCCAGAACTGCATAAAATGACCAGCAACTAAAGGGTCAACCACACAGACTTTTAAAAATGAATCTTTATTCCCTCCAGATTTTATAGCCATTAATTTCCACAAGATCTAGCAATAGCTCTGAAAATTTTATTACTATCAGAGAGAAAATCCCTGGAAGCTCTCTCTCTAAAACTATTGCTATGTTTCCTTTTGCCTAGCCCTCCAAAGTTATAAATATAAATTTAAGTATCAATAATGATAACAACTTCAATTAGGACTTACATAGAACTTGTTATATACCAGGTGCAATGTTGCTCCCTTTACATAGAGTAAGCTCATTTAATATTCCCAACTACTCAGTGAGGTGGTTCCTAGTAATATTTCCATTTTACAGATAAAAAAGTTCAGACATATGGAAGTTGAACTATTTGTCCCAAGTCACGTGGCTAGGAAGCAGTAGAACTGGGATTCGAACTCAGAGACCATGCTTAAGTACCATACTATGAAATTAAGGACATTGACAAGGTAAGTGTTTGCCTAAGATCATACAGGAGCAGGGACTGCAAACCTGAATTTTCTGCTTGAAACTAAATAGATCCTTCTTTGGTAAAATGCAAATAGAACTATGGGACTTCAAGGAATTTCCCATAAAGAAGAGATGGAAGAGAGAGCCACACCAGAGTGTAGTGACTTGGGTTTTCCAATTTGCACTGATGGAATTTGGCCAAAGGTCACAAATTGGCTATGTGAGTGGGGACTATTCAAAAAGGACCAAGAGATTTGGCCAAATCAGCTCAACCCCAATCTGTAAAGTACCCTGGAGTTCTTGGATTTATGGTGCCTAAGACTCTAGTAAACGGAAGATGCTGGATCTCTTTGTCCCATCCCAATTGTTTATGCATATGGAGGGAGACCCTATCATGGTCTGACTGAGGCCAGGGAAGACGCAGAACAATGAAATTAGCAAAACAAATGTCAGACTCCACTTTGAATCAGTGGTTCCCAACTAAGAACCTTACATATCTGAATCTTTTTCAGAATGAAAAATTTCAAACATGCACAAAAGTAGAGAAAATGGTATAATAAACCTCATATACCCAGCACCTAACTTGAACAATTATCACCATTTTTCCATTCTTGCTTGGATCTTTTTAAAAATAGAAATTGTTAGGACCCCACACCAGGAAAGTCTCATTTAATAGGTGGGGTCCCAAAATCTGTATCTTTTTCAAAGCCCTCCATGTGATTCTGAGGAGTGGTCAGGCTGGGACGGCTTTGCCTCTGGTCCCAGAGCTGGGGACTGCTCCTGCCTGAAAGAGGTAAGAAAGCTTCCCCTGGTGACGACGGCACAGCATTTCATGACTTACAAGAAGGGATTCAAACATCCAGAGTTGCTCTGTCAGGGCCCATGCAGGAAAGAACTCATTCCAGATGAATCCAGTGAAGAGGCTGTAAGGACAGAGGGGAGGGCACGTTAAGGAAAAGTTGGGGTGTTCGAGGCATCCAGAAATGAGCAACATTACCAGTCCTCGGGGCTGGGGCCAAGAGAGTGACTCGAGCCTACTGAGAACTGGAACCATATGTGACAGGCTACTCATCAAAAGCTGTAATTTGAAGTAATTGGGCACAGCTACTTCTAGAAACATGCTACAGAGGCAGAGGTCTCAGAAGGCATGCCCTGACTTCTCTCTCTTCCCACCCTCTGGTCTCCCACCAGAGCTTCTCATTGGCCAAAGTCGATGGGAAGCCAGCTGTCAAGCCAAGAGACACATCTGCAGGAATCACCTCCCAGGGCACCGAGAAGGGCAGAAACTGCATCTGGGGGAGCAGAACAAGGTGGGAAATGGAGGCAGAAAATGACCAGCCAGGAGAACAAGCCCATCCTCCCTAACTCTGAAGTGAGAGGAAATGGTCTCCTTTTCCTGGAAGATGCCAAGTCTAAGAGCAGAGGGATTTCCTAATCCTTGATAACATCAGCCCCAAACCCTGCTCATCGGTGGCACTGAGCATGCTTTGGTGTAACAGTTGAATACACCCCTTCCCTCAAAGTCAAGCTGTACTCCACGGGGGCAAAAGTTCAAGACTGTAATCATTGCCTATTTAAATTGTCACAGTGGAGAAGCCTGGCTTAATTTTTTTCTTTGAGATAACATTATTTACTGGTTGCAGGAACCTTAGTTCTCTGTAAAATGCAGTTAAAGGCGATTACTTTCTTATTACCATTTATTCTCAATTTATGAACTAAAAGGACAATGTTGGGGTTCTGATCATAGAAGTTTTATGGAGCCCACTTTCCCCTTGAAATCTTGAACTCTATTATTTGCAAGTTGTTTAAAAGCTAGCATTTCGGTTTTCAAAGCTACAATCGCATTTATTTCCTGGTTAAAGAGCAGGAGAAGAAAAACAACTCCCCAGGTTGAAGTTAATGTTTTTAACTCCTTCTCCCCAAGAGACATATACATATGCAAGTGTGCACCTCTAGGCTCTGGAAATACATCAAGCCATGTAAGTCCACAGATTAGGCAACTGTGATAAAATCTGAGCATCCAAACACAAGGCAGAGGAGCCCAAGAAGTAAGGTGTTATTCTGAGCAGTCTCCTTTGAAAGGCTCACTGACCAACTGGACCTTGTCCAAAGGGAGACGTGATCAGAATGACAATGGACATTGAGGGGGATCTGATTGTTGTCTCCAAATTTCTGAAGGAATAGAATGGCTAATTACATGATTTCAAAGGGCAGAACTAGAACCAGTCATTACAGGAAAACCACTTTCGCCCCAGAAGGAAGAAGCTGATAATTGATTTATTCATTGCTCCAGTGCCTAGCTTGGTACGTGGCATATAAAGGGCGCTCAATATTTGCCAGATGAATGGTCATCACTGGCACCTGGTCAGTGGGGAGACTCGCCACTGTCAAGCTAGAGAGCTGCCTGTCTCTGACTTGAGTGTCCAGTGATCCAGAATTTAAAGTCCAGTTTAGCACTTGTAGGGAAACACTGTATAGGGCATCCTTGTATCAGACAGAAAGTGGAATCCATTCTGTTTCTGGCATTGTTCAAGGATAAAGCTAAAGTGGCGTGGTTGGACTAGAACTTGGTCAAGGGTGGGGAGTAAGGAAGTTATCTGGGTAAGGTCATCCTCATTCCTGGGGATGATCAGTGAAGGTCAAAGTCATGAATCCCTCCAATGTGGGGGATAAAGGTGGCCTCTCAGGTCAAAGAGATAAACAGCCAGGGTGGGGACTTCCTGAGAAGGCACCTGGATATTTTCACTTGGTGGAAAAGAAGGGATCAATAGTGAGTGCCCCACAGCCTGTGCCAAGGAGTCAACCCCACGAGGCAGGGGAGAAGGTGTTTCTTCGGCAAGGTGCAAGCCCAGGAAGAAGGCTAAGAGAACTATTTAGAAGTTGGTCTTTAAGCATCCAAACAAAATCAGTCTCTCCAAACTTCTAACAGGAACAAGCAAGAAAATGAATCCATCGTTTCAGCAGCAGCAATTGTAGCGTAAGCCCGTGAGTATGTCCCTCCACCCCATCCGCCACCAAGTGAACACCTTATAAATAGCCTCGATTTTGCATACAGTTAATTAAAGAATGCAGTTTGATTGCTCATCTCATCTGTTCTATAGTTGTGAGTCAATGTATGGAATTTACACTCTGGCTTTGATTCATCACTGAGCATTCACTTTAGCAGGGAAATTTTCCTTTTCTCTTTCTACTTGGGGTCCTGGCTCTTTAAATTCTATCCTTATTGGCAGGCTGTTGTCATGGAGAAAAATAACTTTAAGTAGCTCTTTAGAAAGCTTTGAGTTGCTGTTCCCTGCTATTTAAAGATCCCCCAGTAAAGCAAAAAGTACACTCTGCTTCCATATAAGGCTCTGCCACCCCAAGGCAAGAGTGTCACTGGGGCTTGGCTCTGTGTGCTCACAGCAGTGTAAGACATGTCCTGAGTGAGCACCTGGGGATCACGTTTACTGAGCATGTCTACTCAACTTAGGAAGGCAAAAGAAAATCAGAAATCTGGACTCTGCTATCAGAAATATTTGGCCCACCGAGCTCCTGAGTCATTATAAGCTGAGGCAAATGAGACCAACCAAATCTTATAATCACCATCTATTCTGCCTCCTACCTGAAGTATTTGCTCTTATGTAGCCTTGGACCAAATTGCTATAATCTGTTTCCCTGCCACGTCCTAGTCAAATATTTAGTATCTAAAACTTTCTTCAATTCAATTCTCAAACATTTATTAGACACATAAAATATGTCCAGCTCTTAGCTGGACACTGTTGGGGATACTGAAGTATAGGTCCCAATGAAGTAAGATTTGAGAGATAGACAATACAAATGAAACTCCAAGTGGTAAAGAATATGAGTGATTCCCAGCTTTGATGATTGGACTCAACAATGGAGCTATTTTTAAAACACATATTCCCAGGCCCTTGCACCTGATTTACTGCTCTAGGAACTTCAAGAGGGGGCCCCAAGAATCAGCAAGTCTCTGTCCTATGTGTGTGACTGAGGTGTGTTTGACTTCTAAGGACAGTGGAGTCTCTGATCCTCAATTTTCTCATCTGTAAAATAAGGAAGATGGTCCAGATGGCCGCCGAAGTCTTTCTTTCTATAATACTCCATGATTTTGTTATTTAAAGTACTAATATGTATGGTTTGGATAATAATCAATGTAAAAAGTCGAAGAGGGCTTCATGAACAATGTGGGTCTTGGGAGCAAAACATTCCAGTGAGTTTAGAATGGCTTCAAGCATGAGCTTTAGAATCAGACCTCTGTGGACTTGAGTCTCAGTTCTGCAATGTACTGGCTGGATGACCCGGCCAAGTAATTTAACCTCTCCGGTTATCCACTTCTTATCTCTAAAATGGGA
The DNA here is from genome assembly GCA_963575035.1 of Avahi laniger. NCBI lineage: Eukaryota > Metazoa > Chordata > Mammalia > Primates > Indriidae > Avahi > Avahi laniger. Next base: position 2,306 of record CAUYSK010087323.1, on the reverse strand, counting down.
ATAATAATGGCGCCTACTTCCTGAAGTTGTTATGAGGATTCAAAGAGACAACGCAGACAAAGCACATAGTAACTACTCAGTGATTATTATGAGTATCCTTCTTATTAGCAGTGAAGGGAAGACAACAGGAACTCCAGCTGAAGCAATAGATCTTCAGCAAATGCAGACAGGCTGTGAGGAACGTGGCATGTTGGGCTCAGGCGAAGAAACTGGCTTGACTCTGTTGGAAAGAGAGAGAGAAGTGTGGAAACCTAGGGTGGGGTTAGATGATGGAGTTTGTTGTGCAAATTACTTGGTGAAAGGAAACCTCTTTTCTCCCTCCAGTTCAACAGCTGCTTCATTGATTTCTTGAAATCACACGCTATTAAATGGATTCCCCAGCATCAACTATTCAAGCAAGGGCTTTCTCTCTTCCTGCACAGAAAGAATTCAGATGGTGCTTCCTTGTATAGTTGATCTGGTTATGTCAGGGTGGGTCACACACAGTAGGACCTACTTCAGCAGAGGGGGAAGGCACAAGTCTGCAACCACAGGGGCTGTGGCTGGCATGGAGTGACTCAGCCTTCCACATGGGGTGGAAGAGGTGGGTTACTCCAGATTCCCGCTTTCAAGAGGAATGCTCACCATTTTGTTCACTGTGGATATGTTCCATCCCTGTGTAGAAAGCATGTTCATTCTTCAGTGAATTTATAGCTGCATCTAGTTATGCCTGGGTTCTGCGGAGGAGCATGTGGGGAAAAGTGTCACAGAGAAGTAGCCAGAGATATTCCAGAGGTTGGGGACCTAGAACGTTTTGCATTAATGGCTAAGTGCCCTAAAGTATTTAAAGAAACCATGCCAGGTGTGCTGGGTCACGCCTGTAATCCCAGCACTTTGGGAGGCCAAGACAGGAGGATCGCTCGAAGCGAAGAGTCATGGGCAACATAGTGAGACCTTCCTGTCTCTACAAAACATAAAAAAATGTTATCCAGGTGTGGTGGGGTGTGCCTGTAGTGCCAGCTACTCAGGAGGTCGAGGCAGGAGGATCATTTGAGCCCAGGAGTTCCAGGTTGCAGTGAGCTATGAGTGTAACACTGTACTACAGCCTGGGCAAGAGTTAGATTCTGTCTCTTAAAAAAAACAGAGAGAGAGAGAATTACAAAGAAACCTTATTCTTAGTTTCAATTCATTTATATTTGAGATCAAGTAAATCATTTAAATAGTTTGTCTTCTTGGTTATCAAAAAAAATATTTTGCCCATTTGAAAGAGAGCCTTTTCTCTTTTTTAAATGAAATATTTTGCCTCATCAAATAAATAATATTAGGTTTCAGAGGAATGACTTTGGAGATTGGATCATTTACTCATTCTATTATTTACTAAATATCTAATACATATGAAGCACTTTTCTAGGGACTTAGGCAGTAACTCACAAGTGAGTAAATTACAAATGATTCCTGGGCCACCTTCAGAGATTTTGTTTCTATAGTTTTGAGGTGGCGCCCAGGAATCTGATTTTAGCAAAGCTTCAGTTGATTCCGAATGATCAGACTACACTTTTAGAAACACTGCTATAGAGATAGGAAAATGAACAAGGCAGTATTTCTGGTTCAAGGAATTTACAATTATCTATCTCATATCCACTAAGTAGCTAAATGCATTTTCCTGTTTCTGTGTCTTCCCTACTCTCCTCCCACACGTCCATCCATTGTCTGTGTGCTCTGTACAAGGCACAACGCTGGCGCTGGTAAAAATAAAGATGAAAGAGAAAAATCTCTGCCCTCTAAAATCATGTGTATATGAAAGTCATAATCACTAACATTTGTATGGCAAAGTCAGCATAAGTTACCTCTGATATACATGCATTTTGTGTAACAGATCCACGTAGGGAAAGTTCCTCACCCCAAATCAGCAGTCTCTTAAATAAGCATATGAAATTAATTTTAAGAAGTCCATTTGGTGAGGGAGAAAGTGGGGAGAGAACAAAGGAAAAACATGCAGATTGTACATATTTACTTAGCTACTTCTCTGTCCTAAGCACTAGGCCAAGTCTTAAGGGGTGTTAAAATTAAAGGCAAGATGATGTTTTTGTGGGATTTTAATATTTAGATTGTGTTGGTTAGGATTCATTTGGCTCTCAGTAATAGTATACCAAATTAATAGTGGAATAAACAATAAAGACATGAAATTAGATGCTATAAGATATAAGAAGCAGGAGGGTGGTTGTTCCAGAGATGGTTTATCAGTTTCACATTGTCAAGGTCACTGGGTTGACATTTCCAAGTGTCTCTTGGGTTTCCCATTTTGTTCACAAGATGGTTTTACAGAT